>BPLR01005791.1:0-142709 GCA_021605095.1 Caerostris extrusa | reverse complement strand
TGTTATTAACGAATTTGTTTTTAAAACACTTAAACTAAATTTGCACATAATTCTCTGGTTTACTGATGAGATTCAGTACGGGTATTACCGATGTATTATAATACATTTCTATGAAGGTATTTTATTGATTCGATCATATCATCATTAAATTCGTTTTTTTAATCGCGAAGCATATTGAACAGAATTCTACTTGGCTTACGTGATGATTTGGGTATGGGTATTGCAAATGTATTGTAATGTATTTTTTTTATTACTCAGGAATTTCAGGAATATCTATATTTTTATGTAATGGCTAAAATAAATAATGGTTTAAATAAAGCTTGACTGTGGGGCTTTTATAAGAAAACTCGTTGTTCTATTTATCGCCCCACAAATGAAAACATTGCAACTAATAAACAATACTCCCAAAATTAAGATATTCTTTTTCCTCAACGTTTTAAAACTTAAATTATAAATAACATGAAATTCATTAATTGGATTTTTATTTTTGTATGATAAAATTTTAAAGAACATTTTAATACAAAAATTCAGCATTTGTTAAATTTAAATTTGCAAAAATTAGAATTAGGATAACATTACAGTTAAATTAGTAACAAAATACAGTTACAGTTAGTTTAGTAAAAAATACCGGAGTTCTCAGTAAGAATATTTTTGCAAAATATTCTTTTTAGGATATTAATTTTATTAAATAGAACTTTGCTTTTGGCATAATATAATGCTTATTGATTTACTTATATTCATGGTATTTTATAGTACCTTTTTCTTCTCAGTTTCCATGGCATATATATTATTTCTAATCGTTCAGAACTTTATGCACACTAAATTTATTGCTGTAATATTTCAAGATATTGCCAAATTACTTAAATAGACTGTAGACTACCGGTGTGTTTCATTATAAACCAAAACCAGCACATAATTTCCTATTTTTATATCCAACTATGCAAGTTTTCATCATAAAATATAAAATAAAAATAAAACTATTATAAAGAACAAAAAATAGTTATTTGATAAACACACAAAATACTTACTTAAACATTTTTTGTTGAAATATACAAATAAATTTTGTTTTTTATCTTTCAAACTTTGTTTACAGAAATAAGGCTGAAATACTTAAAGTTAATAATAATTTTGCCATTTGAAAAATACCTCGATGCCGTCTATAAATAATAGATTTCAAAGATTAAAAGTTTGTTTAAAGGATATAGGTGTACAATTTTATTTTTCATGAACAAAACTCATACCATTCTTCCCATAAATTGCAAGCACATTTATTTATTAAATAATGCTTTCCCGCTTTACTAAGAAAATAAAACAAAATTGTTATCGAATTTTTGGAGATAGCAATTTAAAAAAAAAAAACATAATGGATTGTATATAGAGTATTTATTTTAAGAAAATTTATTGGATTCGAAATTTAAGTTCAGTATTCCATTTTCTCTTTTTTTTTGGCAAGTGGTTGTTTGGATAGAAAACGTTATCAACAAAAAGAAAACGACGGAGCTTTTTGCTACGCTAAGAAAATCACTGCAATCAAATTGTCAAAAGAACAAAAAATTATTTCTATTGATAGTGCTGGTTAACAAAAATTAAGAAAAATCAGAGAAATTGCGATTCCATCTACAAATAAAATGAGTTTTCTAAAAATTATATGTATAAAAATGCATCTATGATAAGCAATTTAGTAGCTTCCGTCATTTTTTAGCCATTGGGCAACTGGTCGAAAACAAGCTTTATAAGCGTTTGCAAATTCTATAAGTAAAAACTGTTTAGTAAAATTTTGATACAGCCGTATTTTGATTATCGAAAATAGAGTCAATTATATATAATAGACGGTTCAATAAGCTACCGACCTTTTTTAATTCATAAACTGCGGATTGCATTTCTTTGAAAAAACAATTTCAGAGATCCAAAGGTACAAGGGCCCGACCACTATTTTTCAGTATGCACAGGACCGCGCTATACCAATCCAACGAGATCTTCTCTTGCAGTAACCAATTTAAGACGTATCCAGTTCAACTGCGCGCAGAGGACATTACGAAGGAGGGATTGTTTGTCTTTTTACACAGACGCGAAGTCTTGTCTTCGTCGTGGAAGACGGTGACGCTAGACAAGAAAGAACATGGATGGTGAATAATTACCTTCGTGAGGACACTATAGTGACGCCGAACTTGAATCTCATTGAGCATTTTGGGATGCTCTAGTGAGATGTATTGCTGCATTCGATCCATCCGTGTAACCCTCAGGATCTTTACGAACTACCTAAAGTGGCCAACTGATTAATAAACATTGTCATCTCCAACACGGAAACATCACTATAGTTCCTATATAACTATTAAAGGTAGTAGCACTTCATATTAAAGCTGATTATTCATTGTATTACATATTTATATGTTTTCATTTTATATATTTTCAATAAAGGAAAGAAGCCTGTGGTTTTCTTTTTTTGCCTAACTTATGGAACGCTGTTTGATAGATATTTTTTGCCAAATTCCATTAAGTTCTAATAAATAGAAATTTCTTAGAATTTTTCTTACTTTTTTGAATGCAGAGTAGTTTTAGCTCCGATGACTTTGATAAATAATTTGAAGGTCGAAATTCAACATGCGACGCAAAGCTATAAATGTTTTCTATAAAACAAAAAAAGGAATTCTGGAAAATAAATGAATTATTGCACAGTAATAATTGTTACGCAAAAACACTGCAAGAAGAATCCAGAAACGATCCATTTTTTACATGGTTATTTGAATTTTGTGTGATATTTTTAGAATATAGTATAACGTTTATATATCTAATTAATGAATTTATTACACATGTCACGCATCTAAAAATCAATTTATTTGGCTCTTTACATCCTGAATTTATTTGTGAAAGTGAAATACAATATGACGATGTTTGTTTTGTAACATTGTACGATTTTTGATAAATCATTGAAGAATTTTAAAGATTGTACGTTTTACTCTATAGGTAGCAACCTAACAAGAGAAGCTGAACCAAAAGTTCCGCTAACTGTGGCTGAGATGAGAACGTTAAATCTGTTGGTTGGAAATTTTTTTCATTAAGCTAATGGAAGACAGAATCAGGGGGCGAAGTTTGCACTTCAATGTTGAAAAGTGTATCGTTTTGGGTGAGGAATATCTTAAAGTGAAAAAAATGGAAAGGTCGTCAGCATTTTACAACCGCATAATGGATTTACCAATTACAGCGTCGACAGAAGAGGTTACTGTCGCACTATTGGATTACTATACTATTACTAGAAATTCTTATTTCTTTCAAAAATCTCGAAGCATTTAAAATGATATACTAATATGACCTTGAAATATAATTATTGCCAGGCTTCGTGGATATTTTCAGTGTCTCTCATGTTTAACACAAACTTGAGCCAATTGCCATTAGCACGCTTCAGGAAAGCAATGATTCCCCTTTCACCTTATGGATATAATGTTGCAGTAATGCCCTCAGGTAATAATAACTCTAATGTATGAAAAGCATTTGTACAGCACTAAAAATATTTTATAGAAATGCACAATCAATTTCTAAATTTTAAAAATCAGATATAAGTCAACGTCAAAAGTTTTATATGTGTGGGTATATAAAATTGAATGGTACTCAATGTAAAATAATAGGCAATTATAAAAAGAATTACAAATTTTGTTTTTTTCTGTTTGAAAAATAGCTCTTGATTCCAATTGTTTGCAATTTTTACCTGAAAATAAGAAATCTGGCACAATACTAGAGTTACGGTCAGTAATTAAGGTCGATCGTCAAGATACAATCAACTTTAATGATTGTTTCGAGAACTTTTTTTCGACCAAACCATTGATTGTTTCGGTGAAGGTTTAAAAATTTTACAGACCTCAATGACCCTATTGTGATGCTAACTGATTCAAGCAATTCAAATATGAGGTTGAATTTCAACGATTCCTATTTAGTTGGATTCATGCAAGGCTATTCAACGTGACATAAAAATTCTTTCCGGCAAAATAAATTATACAGCAAAAAATAATATATTTTGCATAAACATAAAATTTTCTGAAAACTAAATTTAATAAATACATAAAATAAAATCTTTAATTTTTATTTATTTTATTTTTTTGGGGATGGAAACGAACAAATTTGCATCTATACCACGAACATAGAAATTACAATCAAGTATATCACAAGAAATCCATTGATAGACATGTGTTCCAAATTCATACCTCAAATCAAATGCTCGCCACCAAAAAAAAAAAAAAAAAATAAATAAATAAAATAACAGTAAACTTTCTTAATAAATTGAATGGATTAACTCCATGTCCAACGTAATCCTACTTTTATATATTTCATTTAAATGCGAAAAATACCACACACACAAAAAAGAAAATTTTTGAGGAATACTTTTTTAAGTAAATGTTACGCATTTGAATTTTAGAGGTAACTCAGCATTTTTTAGATATTCGAAAAGATAAAGAAACTTTTAAAATTTAAATGAACCTTGAATGTCAATGACCTTGAATATTGCTAGCATTGGAACTTAAAAGGACACATAAAAATTTTAGAGATAATTTCGAAAGATGTCAATATTCTTTTTTAAAGTTTATTTAACGATCTTGAATTTATTCTACTTTATTGCATAAAATACAGAAAGAGATAGAATTTTGGAATTTTTAAAGACAGCTATAATGTAGATTTTGCAAAACAACAAACTAATTTCGATTCGATTCTTATTTTGAATATACTCTAGTAGAATACACTTTTTAGTAAAAATTCAAAATTGCATTTCATTTCGCTTTCAAAGCAATTTCCTTTTAATATGTTAGCGCAACAAAAAAATCATTTTTAATATTCAATTTTTATATAATAAAAATAATTTCATCCTTTATAATATACTACTGTGTCCAAAAAGTAGTAAGACCAATTTTCAATTTAAAATTCCCGAGTCGATTGAAGAGATTCCACGTGAATCGCCGCACTCTTTGAATGCCATCCCTGCCGATGACGTTTTAGCATTTAGATTGGAAAAAAAAAGTTGGCATAAGTGCATTGTGTCCGGAGGGGATTACTTTGAAGGCGATGAAATAAATTTGGAAGAATAAATAAAGAGTTTTTGAAAAAAATAAATAATTGATCTTACTTTTTGGGCACAGTAATATATATATATATATATATTATAAAGGATGAAATGTATATATTTCATTCCTAGTGGACGTAATAAATGAAAAATATTATAGGAAATTTATATATATATCCTTGAAATTTAATTAATTATTTAAAATAGCAGTGAGCTGCATTAAGATATTTTTTTGTAACTAATATCGTCTATTTACTTGAAATCTACTTTTTGTAGAAAAAAATACTCCAGCCAAAAACGAGGCGTCGATTGTGACAAATTACGTGACCGTTTTACAACCACAACCGAATTGTCTGTTCGGTTATCACCTCTACGGACGCAAATATAGAGCAATTACCTCTGAAAGTCTTTTTCGTAATATATGTAGCGCACAGTTTATTGTATAAAACATTAAGTGTTTTGAGTAAAAGAAAAATTAGCTTTCTATTTCTAAGAAATGCTATAAATATGAAAAGACTAGCTAATTTAAGGAATTTTTAGATGGTTCTGTTTTTTATTTGCGCATATTCTATTTTGTTTATTTATTTTGGTGGGTTAATTAGAATGCTGCTTTATAATGCAATTAAGTCATAAAAATTAAACTAAATTTCCCATATCCATAAAATATTATTGTGAAGAAAATATTTTATTATAATATGGTGGCAATATCATCTGTTTTCCAACAGACATCATACATATTTATTATTAAAATAGCGATTTTATATAAAAGTTATTAATTTTATATTTTTCAAAATTTAAATTATTGAATTATTGTAGATAGTAAAGCAGAAGAATTGTGTTATTTTATTGTCAAATGACCATTAAAGGTTTATTTAGCACAAACATGGGAATTTTCAAGAAAAAGAAAATGTAATTGTTGTAAATGTTTTTTTTATTCATTCGTAAATAAATAATTACAAGAGCTGAGAAATTTTTCCTTACAAGTTATTTAATAGCTGACATCTTAATAGTATAAGGAATTAAAAATAATAATAATTTTATACATTTTGTAACTTACTGAAATAGCAAAAGTATAAAGCTTTCATAGAGAATATAAAAGAAAGTAAAAAAAAAAAGTAAAAGGGCATTTATACCAATAGATTTTATACATTTAATATTTCTGTTATAAAAATTAAATATCAATATTAAATATTATAACAGATATAAATGCAATATTTGCAAGAAATATGTGATTTACTAATTACATTTGTTATGTTACTACTTACACAATTCACTTTTAAAGGACTTAACCTTTTACTATTGTTTTCTATGATATTGAAAACAATTTTTATGCATTTACAACGTACTTTTAAATTTTTTGAATGAATTACTATAAACTGTGAATATATATATATATACAGAAATATTATATATATATATAAATTAAATATATACATGGGTTTATTTATGTAAAGATATTCTATCAAGTTTAGGTTCTAGCTATTTTTTCAGAAAGCAAAAATTAATAATAAATAAAATTTAATTTTACAATAGCAATATTTTTTTTGAAAGTATAAATAAATTATACTAAATAACTTTTAAATAATTTTCAGATATAATTTTTATAACTTTAATAATTTAAATAACTTATTTGCAAATTGCGTGCATGTCTCAATAAAATATATTTCATTTTTTTTCGTAAATATAAAAGACTAATTAAATTGTCTTCCAACAATATAGGCGAAAAACAGCGCAATATTGCTTTTACGTAAATAAATTTGATTATTGAATTGAAAATACTTTACACTATAAAGAAAAAAATGTTACATTAAATTAATATTTTGCCATTCACTAATTTGAAAATAATTTTTTACCTTGAAAGAAGAAAAAAATATCGTTTGTAATTGAAAAAAAATATCGCTTGTGGATTATTAAAAAAATTGTAAAGGAAATAATCGTTTGTGAAGGAAATAATTGTTTTTAATATGCATGCATGTATGCACTCACGTTTCACGACCGAGAACAGTAAGTTCCTAAACAACATACACATTTTTAAATCACTTTAAATGCCTACAAAATGAAAAAAATATTTTTTATTGCTAAATTAAATACACCTAAATAGCTCATTACCTATAAAAAATTTTCTTGAACCAATTTCTGCACATAAAAGTAAATATACTATATAATTTTATTGATAAAACTGTACTAATATTTTCAATAATTGTATTAATATTTCCAATAATAATTGTTCTAATGATTCAAATGATTTTCAATTCACTTTACTCAGAGTAAAAAAGAAATATATGCCTTCTTGTATGCAAGCGCGCACGTTTCCTAACGGAGAGCAGAAGAATTTGGCAAGTGGATGCAACTCACCTGAAGTCAAGCGTCCGGCATGCCTGTGACCGTTTCAAGGTAACGCAGGAAGGACCCAAAGCGGGAATCAAGGTTGCCTTCGCCCGTCGACGGCTGAGGATGAAGTGCTCGAAAAAACGTCCGCTTTCACTTTCCTCGCTCGCTAAGTGGATGGGGTAGGGAGGTCACGTGACACCCGGGGTGATCCGCACCTCCGGGTTTGACAAGATGCCGCCGCGAGACCAGATTTCAGGAAATTGATGGAAAGGTGCTCGATAGGGAAAGTGTTTCCTCGAATGACGGAATGCTTCTCGCAAGGTCCATTTTTATGGACAGAATAAATCAACTGAGTTAATAAAAATTTGAAAGAAAAACTTTGAATTTTATATTACAGAAAATGCAATATCATGCTTGCTGAATTGTAAGGGTTTTATTTTACAATTCCTACTACTAGTTCACACTCTCCCTATATACTCGTATATTTATATATCTTGTTCAAATTATCAATCGTTAATAAAATACTTAATGCAATGTATATAGTAGAGATATATAAATACATTAAATTACTTAATGTATATTATAATAGAGATATTTGAATACATTACCTCTACAATTATAAAAAATATCTACAATTATAAAAAATAAAAATTTATAAAGTAGATATTAGTTTTCGTAGTTCAGTGATTTTTCTTTAATTTTGTACTAAAAATATATCATCAAAGTGATTCTTGTTAAAAAGAAATATCTTTTCATTTCCTACTATTAGTTCACACTCTCCCTATATATATATATATATATATATCTTTATTATATATTTCAAATTTTCAATCGTTAATAAAATACCTTTTCAATTCCTTCTATTAGCTCACACTCTCCCTATATATATCTTGTTCAAATTTTCAATTGTTCATAAAATACTTTTATTCATCCACTCAAGTTCAAATACATTTTTTTTTGAATTTGTAGTGGATGACACTTGATGTTAACAGTTTTTTCAAATATTAATTCAGTAATTAAATTTAATTAAATGATTTTATTTTTTTTTTTTTTTTTTAGATTTAAGTTGCATATAACTACCAATAGATGGCACGAGATAAACTTAAAAAAAAAAAAATGAATGAAAATTATTTATAAAGGACTTTCTGCAATAGAGTGAAAAAAAAAGTAGGAATTGACTTAAAAAAATTTTTTTTTATATTAGTTGTTTAAACTTGTAGTGGATGGCACTTGATCTTAATATAGTTTTTTTCAAATATTAATTCATTAATTAAATTTATTTAATTAATTTTTATTTTAAATGGGGGAAAAATTTCTGTTATGTAAGATATGGCGAATTCTGTTATGTCAGTGGCGAAGCATGTAGCTCGCTGGAAAAAATTTCTTTTCAGATTCTTTTTTCATTCTGGGTTCTAGTCTGAGTCAAGGAGGGGAACAAAATGGAAAATGAAGCGTGTGAATAAATTAGTGAGAGAGATGGAAAGTGTGTGTATGAGAGAGAGAGAGAGAATTTTTTTCTAACTTAAAAAAAATGAATGAAAATTATTTATAAAGGATTTTCTGCAATATAATGAAAAAAAAAGTAGCAATTGACTTTAAAATTGTTTTTAACATTACTTGTTATTTATTTATTTTGTTTTTTTTTTTTATATTTATGGTACTGTGTTTTAATTTATTGATGCGATGAGTTTAATTTTATTATTTAAGGTCATCTCGATAATTGTGATTATCATTCATCATCATTATCTGCACGACAAGCAGATAGTCCACGAACAAAATATAATCTTAATTCATACGCATAGTTTAAGTTAATCTAAATTTTTGGTACAGAATCCAAGGCCTTGCTTTGAAGAGATTTCCGTGCATTTCTCTGGGTGGCAATGGTCCTCCAATTCTTAACTTTTAGTATAGCAAAATCTTTTCCAACTGCATGTATCCATCGCAACTTAGGTCGTCCTTTTCCTCTTGGTCCCTGTAGCTTTGCCAAAACAAGCTTTTTTTGCAGGGTGCAAATGAAGGGTGGCCAACTCAAATGCACTTGCAGGTCACTTTGGAAATGTATCATAACTCCGCGGGCCGAATATAAAAATTATGCATCCTTATATCAGTTTTAGACCCACTATAAGCATTTTTATATTCGTATATTCGTATTCGCACCTGCTATATTAGATGTTTCAAGATACTCGCGTCATGAGTTCGCAGAATATAATTTAATTATTCTGCGAACTCATAACTATAGACTCATAAATAAAACAGGCAATATCTGTCATATATTCGTAAGAATACTAATTTAAAATCAAAGTTAATTTTTTTTTCATAATTTCGAGAGCTAATTTTTGAATATATGGATGCACAAACAATGTATTTTTTAATACATTGGTTTTTACTACTTAATTATAAAATAAATATATTTTGTAAAAGTTTGATAAATCTCACGGGCCGGAAAATGTTCAAGCCGTGCCGCGGGTTGGCCACCCCTGGTCTAAATCGTTCATTCTAAATACATTAGCAGCCCAGTATAATTTATTGATCTTAATAAAATTTATAATATCTGGATCTTTATAACATTTATAAATTTCTACGTTGTACTGTCTTCTCAAGAATCACTTTCACTAACACCTCCAATAATAATCCTTAAAATCTTCTGCTCAAATATACCAAAAAGCCTCATCAGATCTTGCCAAAGTCCATGTTTCAGAGCCATAGACCAAAATAAGTCTAATAAGGGTTTTATATAAGAAGAATTTAGTTTTTCTGCACATGAACTGTGATTTATTATTCAAGATGCTGCATTTATTTCATACAAAATGTATTTATGTACAAAATCAAAGTATTTTTTTTTGGAGGGGGAGGGGGGCTGTAATACTTCGTGAATTTCGTTTAGTCAAGTGCTTCAAAGGATGACGTTGACAATAAAGATATAATGAATGATCGAATTTTATGGTGCAGAACTTATTTTCACGAATGAATAATTTTAGGTACGATTAGATCTTTTCAGCAAGGATAGCAAATGTCTCAATTTTGAATTATTAACGTCGAGCAGATAGTCTACGAACCAATAGAATCTCTATTTACGTGCAAGTTCTAAGTTTTTCAAGATTTGCATTTTAATTATAAAATCAAATATTACCCAGCAACGTACGGTTTGTTTAAATATAGATTAGATTTAGATAAATTTTCAGGTAATAAAATATTAATTACTATTTCAAAATTAAAATTAAAAAGATCTAACTGGACTAACTAAACTAAGTTTTTATGTTTATAATATAGAAATAGAAAAATCATCACCTTTATATTCATTTAAATAATGCTTGATCTTTTTTTTTTTTTTTTTTTTTTTTTTGAAATGTTATTTATAAACAGGACATGACGGCCGAGTGACCAGCGCTCTGGCGTTCGGTGCCACAAGGTTCGAGTTCCGGTGGTACCATGGATGCTTGTAGTGGTTCGGAATCTATTTTAAATCGTAGGTCCTAATCTCATTTGACTGTAGGGCGTAGGGCTTACAAGTAAAAAAAAAAAAACATCTACTATTTTGAAATCTACCAGCGAGCAAAAGTCCTTGGCCCACCATGGGGCTGTTACGCCACTGATGATGATGATTTATAAATAAGTTCTCCATAAGGCCAATTTTCTTTCTTAAATTCATTAATTAATTTTTACTTTTTATTCTATTTCAAAACATTTTAATTTAAAAACGTTTGCATAAAAAAAACTTTTTTTTTTTTTATCAATACATTAAGCTCTGATATTGTTGCAAAAATAAATTGCTTCAAAACTTGACACTTCTAATTACTGCTTGAATGTAATATGACAATATGATGTATTATTATAACTATGTAATATATTATTATAATAAATTATAATGACGGTATTTTCTTTAATTAAATAATTAATTTGAATTTTTCTTTTTAATTTTTTTGTCTACGAATGAGGTAAAAATTTGATAAATTCAGAGAAAAAAAATAGATTACTAAGTGTAACAGTTTTTAAGCTTTACTGGAACATATATACATCAATTTTTTAAACATAGAAGATTTATTCTGATTCAATTTAAAACAGAATTTATTTTCTCAGAAGGGTAGTAAAAAAATATATTTATGACAGGATATATTTTTGCATATAGAACTAATGAGAAATTATTTCTTTAATTTCCCAATAGGTGGCCGTCTGGATTATTTCCTGTCGTGTAGGGATTTGGATGGCTTAGCATAAAACTCGAATTCTTCTGTCACATTTTTATAAAAGACTTTTCGATTCTTTGAAGTTAAGGAACTTTATTGGAATTTCAATTTGAACTTTCAACTTTTTTTGTAAAAATTTAAATAATTTACTAAGTTTAACCCAAAAACAACACATTATTTGAAAACAAAGGAACTTATATTTATTATATGAGCCCTTTTATTCGAAAATTATTTATGTTCATATGTTCATAAATTGAGATATTTTAAGATTTTTCAATGCACAAAGTTAATTAAAAGGTTTTGTATACTAAGAAAAATATGAGAATAATACATATCCATCATTGCCTTATTATAAATACTATGAAAAAGAAATGTATCTAAGGATAACGAATATCATCATTAATTCCTTTTTTTTTCAAATTTAGAATAAATATCATTGTGAAAAACGAATATTTCACTTAATTGATAGTTGATTTTTAAAAATTTTGATAAAATTTTTAATTAATTTTTTAATTTGGATAATGGATTTTTTTAATTTTGATAATTGATTTTTTAATTTTGATATTTGATTTTTTAATTTTTATACCTGATTTTTTTAATTTTTTTAATTTGTTTTTTTTTATTTTGAGAAATGATTTTTTTAATTACTTTTCTGAAAGAGTTTTATTGAAAAGTTAATTTTTGTAATTCAGAATAACCTTTTAAGAATTGTAATACATAAATAAGAATTACTAAAACAAAGTTTTATAATTTTAATTTTCTACATAATTTTTAAACTACAATTTTGGGAATTAAAGACTTTTAGGATAGTTTTATGGGGACTGTATAAATTTAAGGAGTTTTAAATTAGTCTCATTAAAATAATCTTGAATATCTAAAATAAGAAGAATATCGTACATCTAATGATATTTAATCTAATACATCTAATGATATATAAATGTTCCAATGATATTTATCTAATGATATTTAAATGTTCTTATGATACTTATCTAATGATATTTAAATGTTGTGATGATATTTATCAAATGATATTTAAACATTCCAAGAAATTTTTTAAATAAAAAAGTACAAATTATTGCAAATTAGAATATGTTGAATATTTTAAAGTAATTTAATATAAATTTAAGAATAATTTTAATCAGTCACATTAAAATCAATTTTGAAGTATTTAAAGTAAGAATATCATTTTAATTCATTTGTGGGAAAAGAATTTATTTAAAGGAAAGAAAAATAAATTAAAATTTGTTTAATAATTTGGCCATGTGTACTGAAAATATATTTTAATTAACTTAAAATAAAATAAACTTGTATGCATATATGCATCTACAAATAAACGTAAATGCATATGTATGTATATGCATAAACTTAATAAAAACGTATATGCATGGTTGCAAAAAAAAAAAAGTGCATTTGAAAAGATAATGAATTTCTCCTAATTTATATATTCTGTGTTAAAAATAAAAAATAATAATAATAATAAATATATGCATATGTTTAGACCATCTTAATAATAAATCAGCAATACTGGTGAATTTCAATAATAATAAATAATTGATGGACACACACTTTTTTTTTTCATAACATACAATCAATTAATAATAACATTAAATTGATTTAAATTGATTGAAGGATTCTCCAATCCTTGTTAAAATTTTACTTAAAATTCCAATTTTCGTTGAAAAACATTAATGTGAAAACAATACCTACAATAGGTGTAATATACCTACTACATCAATACCAACATTGCACAACTGGTACAATATTAATGCAATGAAATTATTACATTTATAATTTGAACTAAATCTTCTCTGGAATTAAGAAAAAATTATTTAGGGTGATCTCTTTGACCTTCTATCATTATCAATATTATTTTCTTTTTTGGAATTGTGTCCTCTAGTCACGCAATTTATCCCATCTCCCAAATGATAAGGTTTCATTTCAGCTCAACAATCTTCTCTAACTGTAAAGCAAAACCGCTTTTATACTTTTATCAGGCTCGTGCATGACTGTATGGTGTTTAGTTAATGACACGGATTGTAATCCGAGTACAATTGCAAATGTTGTCGAGTTGAGAAACAGTAGGTGAATAAACCATCAGCTTCATGTTAAGCACGCCCAGATACTTGCATTATAAATGATCCTATCACGATACTTGTCTACTTGATATTCATGGCTGACTCTTATGGTGAATCTTAAATTGTTGAAAAAAAAAAAAACGAAGTTCTTGCTCAAATTTTTTTTCGAAAACACATAATAACGATCCTTTTTTAAAGAATAACAACAACGTATCCTTTTAATATATTCAAATGTCTTTAAAATTATAAAAAATATATATATAAAGTAGATATTATTTTTCGTAGTTCAGTGATTTTTCTTTAATTTTCTGCCAAAAAAAATATATCACCAAAGTGATTCTTGTTAAAAAGAAAGATCTCTTTCAATTCCTATTATTAATTCACACTTTCCCTATATATATATATATTGTTCAAATTTTCAATCGTTAATAAAATACTTTTATTCATCCACTCAAGTTCAAATACATTTTTTTAAACTTGTAGCGGATGACACTTGACGTTAATACAGTTTTTCAAATATTAATTCAGTAATTAAATTTAATTAATTAATTGAAGAACTGGACTGCTCGAAACTCACTGGAAAGGTTCCTTGCAATAATGAAGCATTACATGAGATGGATAGAATGAGAAATTATAGACCACCATCAGCTTCATAAATTAGAAACGGAAAAAAAAAAATTTAAAAAATAGAAAGCGAATAAATAGTAACAAACAAAAATAATAGTCAAACACCATATATAGAAAGGAAAATGGAAAATTGCAAGGAAATTCACTTTCTATTTTGCCACTTAATATTGTGATTCTGTCATATGTATATGCATATTTATATTAATTGTAATTATTTAATAAAAAGTAACTAAAAAAAAAAATTTTTTGTTGACCTAAGTAGGAATTGACTTCATTTTTTTTTTTATTTTACTTGTTCTTTTGTTGTAACAATACTTCAAAAGGTAAGAGAGTAACATAAAAGCAAAACTTATTTCAAACATTTATAAATCTTAGAGGCTCTTCTAAGAAAGTAAAAAAGGAACTAACATTAAATTCAAGACACTTAAAGCTTGTAAAACAAAAAGGACAAAGACTTTAAAATAATGGCGTTAAGCCTGTAATCTCAACTCTTCATTTCTAAAAAGGATGAATAGCAATCCTGCTTAGTAACATGGTAGCAAGATTATAAGAATTGAAACACCATTTATAAATAAAAGATTTTTATTGTTTTGTTTCTGTTATCTTTCATAGTACACATTAAAACGCAAAATAGTTGACAAATAAAGAAAGATGTTCTTTGAAACTAAAACTGGATATTGCGGAAGTGTAATATTTTATAACAACTACAAAAGATACAGAGGTAGAACAAAAATTGAAAGTTATATACAATAGTTAAGCACAATGTATAATATACAATAGTTAAGTACGAGTTATATGCAATATTGGATGATGGTAAATTATACTTAATATAGCATAGCTTTTGACTGTAGAATATTCGTGTCCTGGAAAGGATTATAAAATGCCCCTTTAATTATCAACAATGGAAGAAGTTTTATTTGAAAATCTGCTTTCGCCAATATTGTTCGTTTTTAAAAGATTGAATTTTACATGTAGTTTCAAATAAGACATCAAATTTGTCACATCTGTTGACAGCATGATTTTAATGATAAATATTTATCCTATGCTTTGGACCATATTTTAGCATTTCATATGAACAAAATAACTTTATTACTTGTTGCAGCAGTTGTAAGTGCAGTGTGGAAAGTCCTTTGTGGCGTAATCGAGTTGAAAGACCTGGCGTTGAAAAACAACATCAAGAACCCGTCTCGCATTTGAACAATAATTTCTTGACCTATCAACAACGCGTATTTTACCTAAAAGCGGTATTCCTTCTCATATAAATCTAGATCTATTTGCTCTTGTTTTTGACAAAGTATACATCAACCAAGTTCTAATTCTTATATCGAAGGAATAAAACTTTCAAACGTTTTTCATTTTTAAAGAACTTTTTGATATCGAAATTATTTAAAAAATTATATTATAAATGTAAAATAATGGAAATCGGAAAGATAATATGCATATAAGACTAGGCTGAGAACGAAACAAAAAAATATATTTTTCGGAAGATATGAACTTTTAATAATTACTATAGAGATAAAAGTTTTGTATCATAATTCATTATTATTTTGGCCCTCTGCAAAGCGTTTATCTAATTTAATTTCAGTCTTTTCCACCCACTACCAAGCACGACGCCTGACGTCCAATTGGCTAGCGCCCTCGCCTTTGGTACTAAGGATTTCAGTTTCGAATCCTGGCGATCTCGTTGTTAGTGGTACGGAATCCACGTTCAACTGTAGGACCCGGTCGAATTAGCCTAAAGTGTGCACAAAATGTCTAGAGAGCGACAAACCAAATCTACCTAAAGAATTTTTATTTTCAAAACATACTGATTATATATTTATATCTTTTATAAATAATATAATATTATTATATAATATAATATTATTATATGATATAATATTATTATTATATCATAATACACTGAAGTGACAAAAGTCATGGGATACCTCTTAATATCGTGTCGGCCCTCCTTTCGCCCGGCGAAGTGCAGCAACTCGACGTGGCATGGACTCAACAAGTCGTTGGAAGTCTTCTGCAGGAATATTGAGCAATGCTGTCTCGATAGACGTCCATAATTGTGAAAGCGTTGATGGTGCAGGATTTTGGGCACGAACAGACCTCCCGATGATGTCCCATAAATGCTCGATGGGATTCATGTCGGGCGATCTAGGTGGTCAGATCATTCGTTGGAATTGTCCAGAATGTTCTTCAAACCAATCGCGAACAGTTGTGGCCCGGTGACATGGCGCATTGTCATCCATAAAAATCCCATCGTTGTTTGGGTACATGAAGTCCATGAATGGCTGCAAGTGATCTCCAAGTAGCTGAACATAAGCATTTCCAGTCAATGTTCGGTCCAGTCGCACCAGAGGACCAAGTCCATGCCATGAAAAAACAGCCCACACCATTACGGAGCCACCACTAGCTTGAACAGTGCCTTGCTGACAGTTTGGGTCCATGGCTTCGTGGGGTCTGCGCCACACTCGAACCCTACCATCAGCTCTTACCAACTGAAATCGTGACTCATCGGACCAGGCCACGGTTTTCCATTCATCTAGGGACCAACCGATATGCTCATGTGCCCACGAGAGTCGCTGCAAGCGATGTCGTTCTGTCAGTAAAGGCACTCGAATCGGTCTTCTGCTGGAATAGCCCAAGAAAGCCAAATTTCTCCGCACATTTCTAACAGACAAGTCCCTTGTACGTCCCACATTGATTTCTGCGGTTATTTGAATGCTTGTCTGTTAGAATTTACGACTCTTTGCAGACGTCGCCGGTCTCGGTCGTTAAGTACAGGCGGTCGACCACTGCGCTGTCCATGGTGGGATGTTATGCCTGAAATTTCATACTCTCGGCACACTCTTGACACAGTGGATCTGGGAATGTTGAATTCCCTAACGATTTCCGAAATGGCATGACCCATGCGTCTAGCTCCAACTAACATTCCGCTTTCAAAGTCTGTTAATTCCCGTCGTGCGGTCATCATCACGTCAAAACCTATTCACATGAATAACTTGAACAGAAATGAAAGCTCTGCGAAAGCACTGCGCCTTTATACCTGTTCTACGCGATGCTACTGCCATCTGAAAATTTGCATATTGCTATCCCATGACTTTTGTCACTTCAGTGTATAATAATATCGCTATAAGGTAACCTTATAGCGTAGCACGGTACTTACATATTAACGGTACCTTGGCGACAATTGCGCCAATAAAGAGCGCACACGCCAACCGCAGCTGCAGATTTGGCGGTTTTTAAGTGGCGTTAATCTATTCTATTGGTTTGGTAACCTTAGTAGCTGTTAGATTGGCGACACTTAAAAACCGCCAAGTCTGTCGCCAAGGTACCGTTAATACGTAAGTACCCGTAGCACAAATAATAAAACTTTTCTGTCACAAATTTGAATCTTAAAAAAATAACACAAAAAAACAAGATTCTATATTGTTACCCGTTATAATACCTTTTCTATAAAGAAAAAAAAATAAAAAAAAAAAAAAACACTACATTCATATTCCTGTTTACTATTTTTACTAAAAAAATTTCCTAGTGTTAATAAAATCAAAATTATAATATTATAAAATTTTTAATGAAAATATATTTTCTTATTTATAAATCTGATGTTAATTAGAAAGGAATATTATTTATATACAGATGTATACACTTTACAATTAAAAAGTTAATTTTATTGAATTGCATATTGAAATGTAAAATTTATGCTACATATATTAATATCCAACTTTTCTTTCTTTAGAAAGAAATGTTCTAATAGTCTACATTTTTATTTCTTCCTTACTTTTTATTCAAATATTGAGCCAATTATGCATTTGATTTGGTTCTAAAGTTAAGCGTTAGAATAATTTATTTCACTTCTTACAATTGTTTTGACTATTATATTTATTAAAACAAAATAGCATTGAAAAAAAAATCGGAAATATGCTGAAACTATGTTAAACAAAAGTTATTTTAGATAAATAACTGTAACATTTACCTACTTTTGCATTCGGCTTGCGAAAAGAAACTTATTATGAAAGAAAACAATAATACGGAAAAGATTTCATTGTTTTCGATTTGCAATAAATTATTAAATATTTGTACATTAGTTTCATAATTGCTACTATATTACTTTTTATGAGGATTAATGTTCTAATTTTTAGCAACAACAAATTATCTCTCATATATTACTAATAAACTTTGCAACTTCTACTATATGCAAAATAATAACAAAGGGCATTTGACACAAATTTCTCTTGCCGAGAAAGAATCAATTTGGTTTAGTTCAGTATTTTTTTTTTTTTTCAAATGAAATTGAGAACCACATATATAACGAATATCCATGACACCATTTAAAAGACAATTTTCATTTCGCCTAATTAATTCCCAGGCACTACAGTCTGTATTGGAGCGTGGCCATCTGCCTACTGGCAGATTCCGAAACAGGAGATGTTTTCTTTTTACGAGGGTAGATTGACAGCTCTGCATCCAACGTTCTACTGTCATATTAGACCGGGAGCTATGATTTAAAGTGGATATGGAACCCCAAAATATCCATGTCATCGCCAGGACTCGAGTCCGAAACCTGTGGCAAGGAATGCCAATCAGTCGACAATTAGAACCCTTCATTTAAGCAAGAAGCTAGAATGCATAATTAAACGAGAGAAATATTGTCATCTAATCATGATTCCTCCTATGCATTGGCGAGTGCTCTCCGTGTGGCGTTCAGGAAAAATGATCAGTTGGCCTACAGATTATCACCCGGAGAGGAAGTATATTACGCTCGTAATATACATCCCCCGCGTGCCTGAGTATCGGGTTTTTGGGCTTGGAAGTGGAATTCTTCAACGAATATATAATAATATATCTTTAAATGTGTAAAAAATTGTCTGTGTGGTGTTTGTGCATGTGTAAACAAATTTGTGTATTCTCCAACCTGTTCCTAAGAATTTCAACTCAATTATGATCCAGTTGCACAACCTACATAAGACAGTCAGTATTATAATATACATACATCTACATATCATCCAATATTAAATCAAAATCATACTGTTCAATTACATTATGGTAAATGTATAAAATTCTTTCTAAAACTGTTAACAAATAGGTATACATATTTATAGATACATGTCCAAATTATTGCTACACTATATAATATTGATCGCGATGTAAAAAAAATCAGCAAGCATTTTAAATGGGCCTGAATAGCTGAGTGGCTAGTACTCTGGCGCTCGGTACCACAGGTTTCGGTTTCGAGTCCCGCTGGATGTTTGTAGTGGTTCGGAATGCACTTTAAACTGTAAGTCCCGGTCCGTAGGCTTATATTGAAGTACACGCACCTTCTGGGTAGTTCTATGTGAGCAAAGTCGGTACAGCAACTGCCTTAAGGCATCAAAGACAACTGTCTAAATGTTTGCCAGCTGCATTAGAACAAAAACAAGTAATATATTTAAAAAAAAATTTTAAGTCAATTCCTACTTTTTTTTTTTTCACTATATTGCAAAAAGTCCTTTATAAATAATTTTCATTCATTTTTTTTTTAAGTTTATCTGGCGCCATCTATTGGTAGATATATGCAACTTTAACCAAAAAAAAAAAAAAAAAACTAAAATGAATTAATTAAATTTAATTACTGAATTAATATTTGAAAAAACTGTATTAACATTCAGTGTCATCCACTACAAGTTAAAAAATGTATTTGAACTTGAGTGGATGAATAAAAAGTGTTTTATTAACGATTTAAAATTTGAACAAGATATATATATATAGGTAGAGTGTGAGCTAATAGAAAGAATTGAAAAAATAAACTATAAATAAATTAATTAAAGTAGTTTATGTAAGCAAAATTGCAAAAATATGAGAATATTTTTTAAACACTGTGGGATACTACTGTGTCCAAAAAGTAAAACCAATTTCAATTTAAAATTCCCGTGGCTTATGGAATTTCATTTTTTTTTCTTTTTTCTTTTTAGGTTGCTGGCGCTGTCCTTGACATCTGTGTGAAATTTGACGTCAAAATATTCCTTCAATAATCCGTCGATTTACAATTAGAGACCTTGCTGATGATGTTGGAATTTAAAATGTTCGGTCACTTCCATGTTTTTTGGTCTTCAAACGCCTGAATGCGCCAACTCATACTGCATTGATTCTTCGTCATTTTTTCGCCAACAATTAAATCCATATCGTTCCACAACCACAGTATTCACAATGTGCGATAAAAAGACCACTCCGGGAACACCGTTTCGAGTCGATTGAAGAGATTCAACGTGAATCGACGCGCGCTTTGAAGGCCATCCTTGCCGATGACCTTTTAGCATGCATTGAGGATTGGAAAAAGTTGTCATAAGTGCATTGTGTCTGGGAGACGATGAAATGAATTTGAAGGCGAGGAACTAGATTTACATTGAAAGCGATGAAATCAATTTTGAAGAATAAATAAGGAGTTTTTGAAAAAAATAAAATTGGTCTTACTTTTTGGGCACAGTAGTATGTTCCACGCCTATATATATATGTGTGTGTGTGTGTGTTTAAAGAACCGAAAGGAGTGTGTTTCATTTCCTCCCCCTCCTTCCGAAAACAAGAAAGGGTTTGTGTTTATTTTGTTCTTGACTCTCTTATATGCCGAGACAAGAGCAGGAACACATTGTCCTCTTTTCTTCAAGTTCAAGAGATTCTCCCCTCCTCCGTCTCTCGCCTTGCATATCGGCCGTGAAGGTTTGCCAAAGGATGAGGTCACCATCAGCAACAAACTTTTTACAAAAAAAATGTAAAAGAAAAATTAAAAGACGATAAGAGTTGGAGCAAAATAAAAAAAATTATCTTTGAAGTTAAGATCCTTTTCCTATATTTACAATCGTCTGGGCATTTCGCTTCTTTTTTTTTGTCAGCTCTTAAGTTACACAGTTTAAAGGTATTCCCCGATTATTTGTTGATATTGGTAAGGTTCGTGAACTCGACTTTTTAAACAAATTTAAAGATTCCATTTGTTTTCACGAATAGTTTCTTTGAAAGAAAGGGTTGTTTTTAAAATTTTTATGCTATTTTGTTCTCAGATATATTTAAAAGTTTTTTTTGTTACAAACTTTGGATTAAAAACTAATAAATAAAAGTGTAAGCAAGAGCAATTTAAACAGAACAATTTTGCATTCAAATATGATGATAGTGGCAAATGTTTTATTTAACTTTATTTTACTTTTTTTAATATATGTGTATATATGTATTATACATATATATTAAATAATGTAAATAATATTGCTTCATTATATATTGTTTTATTTACTT
The DNA here is from genome assembly GCA_021605095.1 of Caerostris extrusa. Classification (NCBI taxonomy): domain Eukaryota; kingdom Metazoa; phylum Arthropoda; class Arachnida; order Araneae; family Araneidae; genus Caerostris; species Caerostris extrusa. Next base: position 121,191 of record BPLR01005791.1, on the reverse strand, counting down.
TTTACATTATTTAAAATAAAGTGTACTTTAAATCTATAAATAATGTCAGTAATAAAACATTATTTGTGATGTTTCGCATTATTTTAATCATACATAAAATTATGCATTATATTTAATTCCAGGTCCTAATTTTGTGATATTCATAGAATACGGAAATACAAGTGATTCGTATTTCACTTCATAAACAACTCTATCAGGTCAAACCATTATCAGGTTTTTTTTACTTTTAGCCACCAGGGGAAATCAAACTTTCAACTTCTTGCACTCTATCTATTCTATCTTGCATTTTATCAACTGCTTGCATTCTATTTGGGTTACTGGTAAGAATGCATTAAAAGCCTAAATTTTAAACTAACATCTGTAGACGTTATACTTAAAAATAGCAGTAGGCATGAATCAAAGAAAAAAAGCTATACCTTTTTCAAATACACATAATTACTTTTTAATTCTAAAATGTCTAAAAAATTTTTAAATTTTCATTTACCAATATAAAAACGAATTTTTATTAATTTAATATTATATAAAAGTATTACATTGCCATTGTAACAACTTAACCTCATGCCAACTGTAACTTTTAATACGCTTTTATTAGTTTCACCTGTATGTTTGTTTGTTTGTAACTGACTCTTTGAGCTCGATTTTGCCCTACTTTAATCCAACAGATTTAATTTAAACGTTGTAGACTTATCAAGAATCGACGACACTAAAATATTTTGATAAGTTTATTTTCTCATCATGATTAGGGTCGCCAGGATGAGTGATTTTATTTTAACTTATGAAGAGCAATTTAACCCATGTAGAATGAAAGTACCTAAGACATTCAAACCTACGTGGGACAGTGGCGCAACGGATATCGCGCCTGACTATGGTTCTGGAGATTCCCTTTTCGAATCCTGGCCGGCTGGACATATTCGCATTTAGCCATTGTTTTACACATAATTTAAATATTGTAAGAACTGCAGTTCTAGTCCTCCGTACCGGGACCTCATTTAAATATTATGGTTTAAAAAAACGCTTTTAGAGTTAATCAAACCAAAAGTAAAACATAATTGTCAACATAAGAATAAAATTAATGTCCCTGTTCTAAAAGCATGGGGGCTTTGTATGACATTTTTAAACTTTACTCTGCATTTCGGAATGAAACTAGTGAAAAATTATAGCGATTGATATCGAGCACCCCACGCTTTTCGAACAGTGGCATTAATTTTCTCGTCAATAATTTTATTCTTATGTTAACAATTATTTTTTTGTTTGATTAACTCTTTGTTTTTTAGTTTTTTTTAAACTATAATTTATTTTTACTTTGATTAACTCTAAAAGCGTGTTTTTTATTTTTTAAACTATAATTTATTTTTAAGATGGAGCTATAACATGCCAGAACACTTAATCCTCCAATAATGAGCCTCTTTCTGCCAGAAGACGGCAATGTCAGCCAATCGTGTGTCTCCTTCTGTCAAAACACCGATATATGTATATTGAGAATTCTTCATAGTATAGTATAGTATTTTCATATTTTGTTATTTATAAAAACATTGTTTAGAAACGTTCATATGAATGTTTTCTTAAAATGTTGAATTTTATTCTCAAATGATTCATTTTTTTTTTTTAATTTGCTAATAAAAATAGTTCCTTTTTCTAATGCTTTTAAATTTCAAAAAATAAATAAAACATCTTAAGATAGCAGATTTAAAAAAAAAAATAATTTTTAGATAAACTTTAAGCAGCAACAAATGTTAGTAAATATTTTTGCTGGTGTTAAAGTAAAATTTAAAAAAATGCTTTAAGTAATTTTAAAGAATTCCTAAATAAAATTAATATTTACCCAAACTCTTGAAAAAACTGTTATTTTTCCGATTCTTTCTCTTCGAAAATGTCACTGTTTTGATTTTGAGATATTTACAAGAATAACATCAATGTGCATTAAACTTTTTAAAGTATAAGAACAAGAATCAATAATAAAATTAAATAACAATAATAAATAAATAGGAAATTTATACATACTATTTTTTTGAAATTTAAATAATTGTTAAGAAGATTTATTTATTTATATCAATAATTATTCAGCGAAGCTTTATTACTAACGATTTCTGCCCGTGTAAAAAATTATAACAGCCTATTATGTGCCAGGTATTGGTTTTCTAATAATCCAGTATCAACATAATTCTTGTGCATTTCATGTATTAAGAAATAATATTAGTTTTTGTGAGAGTAAATATCAAATCTAGCAAATTAGTGCATATGATGCTGATAAGATCATGTTAATAATGCTGACAAGGAAACTATTGGTTTATGTAGCCGATAAGAAAATTGTTGGATATTATTACTGATTAGAAAGTTGTTGGTTAGTACACATAACTTGCATTCATATATGATGATATAGTACTTGTGGCAAATGTTTTATTTACTTTATTTACATTTTTAATAAATGTGTATATATGTATAATACACATATATTAAATAAGCAAATAATATTAATATTGCTTTATTATATATTGTTTTATTTACTTGTTAACATTATTTAAAACAAGGCCTGAATGGCCAGTGGCTAGCGCTCTGGCGCTCGGTACCACAAGTTTCGGGTTTGAGTCCCCGGCGGTGCCATTTATGTTTGTAGTGGTTCGGAATCCACTTTAAATCGTAGGTCCCGGTCTAATATAATATGATCGTAGAGCTTACGGGAGCATTGTTACTCCGCGTCCGTGGCTTATCTTGCACCTGATCCCATTTACACGTACCCCTGGGTAATGCAAAGTGAGTAACGTCTGTGCAGCGCTGGCCTTAAGGCATCCAAAACCAAGCTGTCTAAGTGTTTGCCAGCTGCATTAGAAAGAAAAAACATTATTTAAAATAAAGTGTATTTTAAATCTATAAATAATGTCAGTAATAAAAGGTTATTTATAATGTTTCACAATCTTTTAATCCTATATTTCATTCCAGGTCCTAATTTTGTAATATTCATAGAACACGAAAATACAATTCTATGGAGATACAATTCCACAAAAATAATTGGTGGAAAATACTATGGAGAATCTGGATAAGCATTTTAACGTATAACTTTATTGTCCTTATTCCTGCCATATACAAAGTTACCTGGCCGCTCTAACCTTCTTTCACACAATATATATAAGAATTTGTTTAAAGATACAAATGTGAATACTAATTACACATACACAAGAGTAAGATAAAAACAACAAACTGTCTTATACATCGGCAAGCATATAATTTTTTCATATTAAATGCACCTGATCCCAAATATTGTTTCATTTGATGTCGAAAACGCAACTAATTTCATGGATGATTTACGAAGATGAAAGATTTTATTTAACTTGTTTTTCTCACTTTTTCTTTTCAAACACAATGAACAGCGAAAAGTAAGCTCTGATGAGAAATAAAATTTGAATTTCTCGCAACACTGATTTTTATTTACTTTTCACTTTTGTAGCCACCTAATTTTCGCAGTTTTCGGCACATTTTTTTTCTTACCTGCAGATGGCAACATCTTAGAACTTATTACCAATAAATCGCGTTATCTTCTTGACGTTAAAAGTTATGCACACTGTGCCAAATGGTAGTAATAATTGATATCTGGAATCATAAAGGTAGATATATCTACAGTAATATATAGTGTAGGAAATTTTTATGTCAAAATCAGCTTTGAAGAGTGGTCGAAAGTGATATAAAACTGTCATTTACCTAGTTTTGGCTGAATTTTGGGCAAAAAGATTAAAGAATCGATAAAGACATTTTAGGACATTATTTTTTCAATAAACGTCCATTTCTATGGTGGTGGCGAAAAGAAAAAGTTTAATATATGAGGATAATGTAACTTTTTTAAGCATTTCAATAACGTTAGCTTTTAAAAAATTTTGTAATATATTCCATGTTGATGGAAAGACAACAATGACTAAAAAAGTCCTCTACTTAATTACCAAACAGTTTAATAGATATAGAATGTGTAGCATTATTATAATTCTATGTTTTTAAAAACGAAATAAATAAAGTTTAATCTTTTAACAAAAAGTTTATCTTTTAACCAAACTGTATAATTCACAAAATATTAAAAAAAAATTTATTTAACCCTTATAGAGAATATATAGTTTAGAATTTTTTAAACTTCCATCAAAAAAATTATCAAATTATTTTTTCTATTTTAAATACACACTACATGATATGTTTCCATTTTGCCGATTACAGATACTCAAGAATTTTTTTAGTTTAAAGGGTTAAAGGGAAATAAAGGGTTAATGAATAAGTTCTTCATCATGAATAACTGACTTTAGTTTAGGTATTTCATTTTGTTTAATTATTTTTGTAACCGTGCTTCATATTGGCAAGAGCACCCCTTGTGGCATTCCGGACAAATGGTCAGTCTGCCTCAAGACTATCATCCGAGAGGAAGTACAACTCAACGTGCACTCCCGATGAGAAACATTTACACTCATGTCCATAAATTAAGTATAATTCAGAATCACACAGAAATTAAACTCTAAAATAAAAATTTCACCCGTAGAATTATCACACACATCTTGAAGAAGAATATGCAAATTACAGGAAACCACCAGATGGCGCGGATAGTACGTCATAATGACGAGAGTGTAAGAGAGGGGTAAGGAATGGTGGCAAAGAAGTAAAATTGTTCACAAGCGCTTTAAAAAGCCTTTCAGTGCAATAACCGCATAGTTATGGCACAAAGGAAGCATTTGATGATTTTTTACGTGGTAGAATTATCGGACGACTGGAATGTGGACGTACCCAGCTGGAAGTATCCGAGGAACTTGAATCGCCCAGAGTGCCATCTCCAGGCTTTGGCAACGATTCCAAGATGATGGTAATGTGAGTAGATGTTACAGCACAGGTCGCCCCCGAGTTACAACGCAGAATGAGGACCGGTATATAGCAGTTACTGCCAAAAGAAACAGACGGAACACAGCATCAGACCCATCTCGTCAGGTCTCTTCAGCTACCGGTACGACAGTTTCAAGGCAGACCGTGTACAGACGCTTAGGGCACATTGGTCTATATGCTCGTAGGCCTGACAGATGTGTTCCACTTACCGCAACTAACTGTCGCCTGCGATTAACCTGGAGTAGAGAGCATGCATTGTGGACACAGCAACAGTGGTCTGGTGTGATGTTTTCCGACGAGTCCAGGCTTAGTTTCCAGTCTGATTCTCGCCGGACTTTCATATGGAGAGCGCCAGGTACCCGTTACCACCAAGAGAACACCATTGAACGACACCGTTACGGTGGCGCAGGATGGCTCGTTTGAGGAGGAATTATTCTTGGTTCCAGAACAGACCTGCATGTTCAGACCTCATGCCATCGTGGACACCGCAACAGTGGTCTGGTGTGATGTTTTCCGACTAGCCCAGGTTTAGTTTGCAGTCTGATTCTCGCCGGACTTTCATATGGAGAGCGCCAGGTACCCGTTATCACCAAGAGAACACCATTGAACGACACCGTTACGGTGGTGCAGGATGGCTCGGTTGGGGAGGAATTATTCTTGGTTCCAGAACTGACCTGCATGTTCAGAGTGTAACGATGACAGGCCACATCTATCGGGATGTCATACTGGAACAACATGTACGTTTGTTTCGGGGTGCCATGTGTGCTGAATTTCTGTTTATGGATGACAACGCCCATCCTCATCGTGCAAACATTGTAGACGAATACCTTCAATTGGAGAATATCACCCGTATGGATTGGCCAGCATACTCACCGGACTTGAATCCAATAGAGCATGTGTGGGATATGCTTGGCCGACGAATTGTAGCCCGTCAACCCCCCTCCCACCTGTCAATCGGAACTTCGAGGGCATTGCTTGATGAGTGGTGTAATATTCCCCCAAGATCAGATTGATAATTTGATACTCAGCATGCCTAGGCGTTGTAAGGCCTGTATTGCATCGTCCGGGAGACATACTCCATATTAACCATCATACTAACCATGTTATACTGTTTTTTGTAAATAGGTTCTTTTGAAATTTGATCCAGGGAGTAAAAATTGCAATTTTTATTAATTATGTCAAACATATAGCATCTTTTTTGCTCTTTACCTTTTGTTTAATGAATAAACTTTACAAATAAGTCAAATTTGTTTGGCTTCTGTCTCTTTCTTTGCCTGAACTTCATTATCCTTAATTTATGGACATGAGTGTAGTTTATAGTCTCTCGTCCCGAGAGAAAATATATTTAGCGTTTCCCGGCGCATTGGGTGACATATAGACTCTCACTGGGTGAGAAAATATATTTCGCGCTCCTTACGCGTAGCCGAGTTACAGACTGGAGTCCTTCTAAGAATCTTTAATTATCTGCTTTAAATGTGTTAAATATTTTGTCTCTAATTGTATGTGTGTGGTGTTTGTGCGTGCGTGAATAAAGCCGCGAGTTTTCCAACCTGTGTGGTTGCATGGATGTTTGTTAGTGGTTCGGAATCGATGTGAAACTGTAGGTCTCTGTCTAATTAGCCCGAAATTACCGTAGAGCGACAAACCAAACCAACCTGTGCCTCAAGGATTCAACCACAACGAGTTACAATCTAGTTGCCCCACCTGCACACTACAATCTGTATATTTAACAAATACACGATTTCAGAACATTAAAAGTTTTAAGGAGAGATAAAGATATTTACAAAGACGGTAAACAATCTCAACGTGAATGCAAAATTTGTAATAATTAAAAACGAAAACAATATATGGCATGCAATAACGCATGTAAAAGCAAAGTATCAAATCGCTACCAGAAAACGAAAATTCAGTCTAGAAAAGATTTCGTGGTCGTAAAAGGTTGAATAGCAATTTGAATACAAACTCATAAAGAGCTGTGACGTCATCGTCGTGAATCTATTCCATCAAAACAAAATAAAAATGATTAAAACTGGCTGATGCCACCTGTTGTTGTTAACAATAAAGGCAAAAATAAATAAATTTCTTGTTTATTAAAAAAAAAAATTAAGGAGAATTTGTTCACGATTTTTGACTACATTTCAGATAAAAATTATATTTACGTATACCAGAGAAAAAAAGTTTAACGTCTAAGGTTATAGCGTATATTTTTAATTAGATATGGACAGATACAGATCTTTGCATTTTTAACTATAAAAAATCATTAAAAGGGTGAAATTTATAATAGCAGCTCACTGAATAATTAAGTAAATTGTATGTAAATTAAATTTTAGTTGAACCTTTGAAGAAAAAAAATTGCACAATATTTTATATTAGAAAATTAGATGCCTTATCTATTATAAAACACTTTTATAATTAATAAAGAATGAGAGATATACAAAACAATAAATTAAAAATAGATTGATAATATACGAATACAAAAATGTTGTTATGAATAGAATGACTTCTAAAGGTCATGAAATAATAAATAGTTATTTTTAATTTAACTAAAAATAAAATTAGCTTGCTAGGTTTATAAACGATATTTTTTCAAAAGGATAGAACACTTGCATTAGATTCACTACACAAAAATATGCTTTCTATCAGATATTATAAATTTGTATATTAATGCTTTATTCTTCTATAAATTATAAAACCAATTATAGAACCAATTTATATGGATTAAAAAGTCCATCTCAGTTGAATAACCATTGGGAGTTGACGCCTGAATTTAAATCTGAATTTCATTTCCTTATGCTGTATATTCTTCCGGTATAATATTAAAGACAACTACTACTATTATTAACTACAATTAGAAACGGTTTAAGTATAAAAAATATTTGTTTAAATATTTTTTTTGTTATTTCACGGTGAATCTTCTCTGCATTTATTGTAAAATTTATAATCATCACTTACACTAAAATCCCTAACCAACTAATTAGTTACGCTAAGGAAAACAATTCAGGTAACTATACTTATTTAAATTTTTTTTCTCATTATGTACAATTTATTCATGAAATGAATTTGAGTTTTGAAAAGATAAATAATGAAAATGAAATTTTTAACACACAATTTTTTGTATTATTATATTTAAAGAATTTTTTTTTTTTTATTCATAACAGGAAATATTCATCTTTGTGATTTTCAAAGCCAACGATTGTGAAGTTTAATAAATATTTTTTTTCCAAAAACTAAAAAGAAAATTATTATTTACATAAATTTTTTTTATCATAGTAGTAAAAAGGTTTGCAGGTTCAAAATAACCTTGAACTTTTAATTTAAATAGTAAAAAAAAATAAAACCTTTTTTTCTCTAACAACGAAACAGGTTTTGTACATTTGTTTTAAATAGAAAGTTGCGAAAATTTCATATTAAGAAGGTATATTTAAAACATCAAGTAAATCCATTTTTTTTTTTAATTTAAATTTTGCATCAAAAGCAATTTTTTAGAATTCAACTTGCTATGCTGGAAGTTAACACCCATTTTAAAAGCTGAAACGGACGCATCGATTATTTGTTAAGGGGTGCTAGCTAGATATATACGGAGTAATGCTACAATTGAAAGAAAAAATTTAATACAATTAAATATTTATCTGAGGAAGGAAGTCTACTCTCTAGTCTAGTCTTTGACATAATGTTTCTTTTGATATGGTGTATTTTAAAATATTAATTATTAAAAATTAAAATTATTCTTATTGCAATTAAAATCCCTCCAAAATTACATTTCATCCCCTATTACGCCGCTCTGTTTCAATACGTCCGACTTGGCAACCGGTGATCAAATTATATCAGTATTGACAAAGGGGAGATGTGACCTTCATTTTCTTTTTTGCATTCATTTTTAATAATACTTCGACATCTAAAATGTAAATTTTAACTAAATATTCAATAAATTGGAGCTAGATGATATCGTTAACTTAAGTGTTATATTCTTGTTATATATTCATATAAAGAGAGACTTATAATGTCCTGAGAGTACATATTCCTTAATAAAGTTATCTTCTGGATGTTATAATTCATTTTCTTTGAGCTTTTATAAATATTTTGTTTGCGTTTTACGGATTTCCATTACATGTTTCTCACCTGATATTGTATATATTGTACAAATTTTTGTGTTCTTTTTTTTATCTGTCAATGCCATTCTAGGTGTCCAACCGTTTGATATTTGTGTTTATTAAATGATTTTCAGTTTTGTTGCTTCCTTCTTTGCTCACCTCGGACCTTGAAAAAAATTCAGAGAAAAAAAGAAAGATCTGAATGCGAGGCACTTCATTGTTTTTGTATTGAGAATTTTATAATGGTTTTGCTATACAATTGGCGTGTACATAATACTTATGCGGCATTTGTTGAGAAAAAATAAATCTTTTTTTTTTTAGTTCGTGCCTTATCATTTCTACTTTGCTTTATATATTTTTTGAATTTGAATTAACTCTTTTTTTGCAATTTTGGGGTTCTAAAAAACAAAATACATCAAAATATTTTTAAGATACAGTCAGTCGAAATGTTTTCTTAATAAAAAAAAATGTACTTTCTGTTTAAAAATCTGTAGACAACTTTTTTTCATTTAATTATGCTCCAGACAGTACACCACTAAGTTTTGACGAAATTGAATAGTCTCGTATTTGTATATTATATGGGAAATTCGAACATCGAAGCTTCATATCCGGCTGTCTTATTGCGATGCATTCTGTCAGAACACATGTTGTAAGCTGTCTTACTCACACTGTCAGAATCTCCATCCAGTCTACTTGTTTCTGAAACCAATGATTACACTGTTGACGATTTCAAACTAAGTCATTCTGCACGTTGGATGTGTGCGTAATTTTCTGATTGTGGGTGGGGAAAGAATATATTTTTGGTTTCGTGTTTCATTTAAGTACGCCACAAATAGCCCACCTATGGGATATGAAGGGAAAACATAGTCTTTGGGACTAATGCCGCATTTGCATATTATATATAAGAAAATCCAAAAGCTCTCCCCAGACAGCCTGACTATCAATACGAGACGATTTATATAATTAATCGTAATTACTATCTATCATATCGTATCACAATTTATTGTTACTCATTTCAGAAAAAGTCACTGCAATTGACAAAGACAGCGGATTCAAGAAAATTCTTCTGTATACTCAGTAACTGGGCAAAGTTTAAGAATTCGGTACAATTAGGACCAGTTGCAGATGGCAAGAAAAAGTTTTAAAAATATATACTTTTGGTTTAAGGACTCTTGAGAATTTTTTTAATATTATAAAGCTTCCACCGGTGGCTAGAAACACATTCGTCCTCGATTCTGAAAGCAGTGAAGTAAGATAGTTTGGTTTGTCGAGCTACGAACACTTTTGCACACTTTAGGCCAATTAGACCAGGACCTAACGTGGACCAGGACAGTTTAACGGGGATTCCAAATCAATCACAAACATCCATGTCACCGCCAGGATTCGAACCTTAGCCTGTGGTATAATAATTTACAGTACCAAAGGCCAGAGCTTTAGGGAATTGGTCACCAACACCCAAATTAAGTTTGGTTTGCTTTGGTTAATCACTCTACGATCATCTTGTACACACGAGGCTAAACAGACCGGGTCCTACAGTTTAAAGTGGACTCTGAATCGCTCACAAACAACCATGCTATCACCAGGAGTCGAACCTGAAGTCTGTGGTACCAGTAGCCAGAACGCTAGCCTCTTGGCCATCAAGCCGCCCAAATGAAGTAAGAAGATATTAAGGACCGTTTTTACTTGTACACAAATGCCCGATTAATTTTTCATTCAAAGTATATCAGCAGGTAAAAGATCGAATTTAAAGAAAAAGACTTCATATATTAATTTTATGTAAGCAATTACTTATGTAAATTTTATATGAATGATTTTTATTTTCATATCTTTAGCTAATACTACGGTTTTTCTAAATTTTAAATAACAAAGCGGACAGTGGAGTTAATGTATTTGAAAAGGAGTTCATCGTATTTTTAAGCAAAAATTTCCAGAAAGATCGATAATAATGTATTTATCTTTTCTTTCTTACTTCTTAGTAAAAATATTTATTTATTGACTTGTATTGCTGGAATTTTTAGTGAACTTTAAAAAACGGAATTCGATTCAATAAAAAATCACTATATATCTATACTTATTTCTATAAAATTAATTGCATTAAAATTAAGATATCAAAATAATATTTAAGATTTTGATATCTGAGAATATTCTCACACAAAATTGATTCCCTCAGTGTTAAATTATGTTATTACCTACGTCTTTATTGAAACTCAATTCATACAAATTTGCCCACTTGCCGTAGAAACAAAAAAGAACCTATAAACAAATCAAAATTACAAAGAGAAAAGACCAGACATTCTTAAAAACGGCCCAAAGACCTTAAAAACAAATTAAATGTTCTAAGGATAAAAATTTAAAAGCTAGAAGCACCATAATAAAGATCCGTGTGACCAGGATATGCTTTTCTCTGTCCTCCAGTAAAGAGCCCAAATCACCATTCTGTTCTAAAGAGCCAATCTCGAGCAAGCAAGTAGATGGCCTTACCATTTTATCTGTTTTACACAGAGTTAAATTACAGATGTTTACAGACTTTGTCCAGTTCACTGTTAAATTATATAAAATTACAATAGTAATGTCACTGTTAAATTATATAAAATTACAACCAGTTTAGTAATGTCCCTGTTAAATTATATAAAATTACAACCAGTTTAGTAATGTCACTGTTATATAAAATTACATCCAGTTTAGTAATGTCACTTTTATTATAACTAGTTTCGTATGTCACCAACTACTATGTCACTTTTATTACAACTAGTTTCGTAATGTCACTAATGTCCCTACTATTACATAGTTAACTGTTAATAACTAGTTTAGTAATGTCACTGTTATTATAACTAGTTAAGTCACTGTTATTACAATTAGTTTAGTAATGTCACTATAATGCCAATGTTATTACAGCTAGTTAAGTAATGTCACTGTTATTACAACTAGTTTAGTAATGTCACTGCTATTACAAATAGTTTGGAAAATGTCACTGTAGTTTAGCAATGTCACTGTTATTACAACTACTTTAGTAATGTCACTGTTATTATAACTACTTTAGTAATGTCACTGTTATTACAACTACTTTAGTAATGTCATTATTACAACTACTTTAGTAATGCCACTTTATTACAACTACTTTAGTAATGCCACTGTTATTATAACTACTTTAGTAATGTCACTGTTATTACAACTACTTTAGTAATGTCACTGTTATTACAACCACTTTAGTAATGTTACTGTTATTACAACTACTTTAGTAATATCAAAGTTAAATGCTGTCTGCCCCAAGACTAATTATCATGGGGCAGACAGAATTTCTTTATCAAGAAGTCTAAAATGTTAAAAGATGGAGAACTATTGATATACTTGTATTAAAAATAAAAAATAGCATGTAAAATTAAAATAGCAGAGCAGCGTAGAAGCGTAACAGCACATATTTCAAAAGCACTGATGCATTTCAGATTCATTATGCCATCCATGTTTGTGCCAGAGTGGTTGCAGTAATTTCGAGAAACAAACGAAAATTCTGGAAGATTCTCCTTTTTTAAAAAAAAATAACTCGCTCACAACTGTGTTAGTGATAAATAATCCCGAAAAAAATATTAAAACAGCTATTCACTTACATATAAACATTCAAAAATATTTTTTTTTTTAATGAGTAGCATAGTTTTTATAGTTTATAAAAAACTATGTTAAACTGTTTTTCCTGTTTTAAAAATGCTATCACTTAAAAATATTTTAAAATATGAAATTTTTTTTTAAATATCATACTACAAACCTATTTATTCTATATTTAAGTTTATTTGTTTTTTAGTAAACGAGTTTATATTTTAAAATGTTTTGAATATCTTTTTGTACAATAAACAAGTTTTGAAATAGATATCGTAAATTGCATTATATGTTAAAAAAATTCTGTTCTTTAGTATTTAGTAAATATTTTTTGTAAATAAATTTTAAACATATAACATGTAAATAATAACATCTAACACTCTTGAGATATATTTACATATTTGTTTTAGATTCATGTACTTAAGGGAATAGATAATTTACTTATATAAATATATTTTTGCCAGTAATTGGAACACTGTTATTCGTCATTTATATAATAGATTTTTGATACTGCTACTATACTACAGTCACTAAACGAAAAATATTTGGAAGGAATGTTTCACGGTAGATTTTTTCTAAGAGTACTACTAAATATTATTGTAATGAGCTTAAATTCCTTAGCAAAGCATGAAGAACACTTCCAACAAAAACCAAAAGTAGATCATTGTCTTTCTTTTTTTAAATTTCTGGCATGTAAAAAAGAAAACGACCACATATTTCGAATGACACTGGTAAGATCTTATTTTAGTGTGGTGAAATATATGTTGTAAGAGACTTGTGGCTAACGGAAATGTGGTTGAATAATAAATTTCGAAAATGTGATAAATTTCTCCTTCTAAAGAACACCTCATCAGCAAAAAATTCGTCGCAAATGTTGGATGTTATTATAATGTAGTATAAATAAAGCTGTAGTATATAATGTAATATAATAAAGCCACCCATCATTGGCAAATCATATTCCTGTCAAACGAATTGATGGTATAGCTGAAGATGTACAGCATGTTCGGGAAGTTGCGTGACAAATTGTCTTCAGTTCAGCTTCATGAGATAACAGATAGCAATAAAGATATTCATGTCATTGTCGATATTCGATTTCGTGATGGTATGTCAGCAGTAGAAGAACTACTTTTCGTTAAACCAGTAGAACTCAATCAATGTCTGGAAGATTTCAAAGCATCCAAATACTTGTGAAAGAAATTATCCATAATGTGTCCGGACAACCCACATTTTCTTATTAACTACATTGTGCACATAGAATGTGCACATACATTATAATATATACAGTTAAATACATGATCCACTGCATGATATTAAATGCATTGTGCAGTACTGATACAATCCTATTTATAAGTGTATTTTATTGTATTATATTAGTGTACATGTATATTTTATTTTTTATTGTACCAGAATATATTATATTTTGCTTTTTTTTCCTTTCAGTCGAAGAATTTTTATTGCATCAGTGACATAAAAACTGAAATACACTTTATCATCGCCAATGTCATATAGTAGAAACTTTCAATGATAAACCAATCGCAATAAATTCACAATAATCAAAAACTTTTCGCCGAATAAAAATCGTACTGAAATCTTTTTTGAATCGCTATGAATCAAGTACTTTAACAAAGTTTAAAAATTACGTCATTATGACTGTCCGTAATGATTTTAATGACTCTGACAGGCTTCACGGCGATAAAATTGCATTTTTTATCGTTATCGAAGTTAGGCAACTTTAAAAATTCGTTTCTTTTTTAAAAGAAACAATGAATCCCATTTTTTTCAAAATGAACAAAATATTATCTCGCAAATAAAACAACTATGGGATAGTTATCTAGTTCACCAGTTTAAATTATGTTACAATCATAATGTCATTCTTTTTAACGAAAATTGATTTTGCGATACGAAAAGGCTCGTCCTATTTCTGTGAATAGTTAGCATAGCGGTAAGTTTGCTACAATTGCAGTGATTTAATTCCTACTATTAGTTCACACTCTCCCTATATATATCTTGTTCAAATTTTCAGTCGTTAATCAAATATTTTTATTCATCCACTCAAGCTCAAATGCATTGATTGACACTTGTAGTGGATGACACTTGATGTTAATACAGATTTTCAGATATTAGAGATTTTTGCATAACGTTTATCGTCCGATATTTTTCTTCCTAGCATGCATGCTCATAGGAATAGCTCAGTAGTGAAGTATTACATATATGCATGCGCAGTAGGTACAATGTTTCCTATGAGCATGCGCGCTAGGAAGAAAAATATCGGACGATAAAAAAACGTTATACAAAAAACTACTAATTCATTAATTAAATTTAATTAATTAATTTTAGGTTTTTTTTTAATTTAAGTTGCATGTATCTAATAATAGATGGCGCCAGATGTAAGAGGAAAATTTCAACTTTATTTGTAAAGGACTTCTCTGCAATATAGTGAAAAAAAAAGTAGGAATTGACTTAAAAAAAAATTTTTTTTTATATTA
Organism: Caerostris extrusa; assembly: GCA_021605095.1. NCBI lineage: Eukaryota > Metazoa > Arthropoda > Arachnida > Araneae > Araneidae > Caerostris > Caerostris extrusa. The sequence continues at coordinate 106,178 of BPLR01005791.1, read as the reverse complement.
CTTGTTTTTAAGGTAAAATTATTGTTGCCATTATAATATGAAAGCCTCATAATGTTCCATCGTTACCTGATCTACATTATTTCAATATAACCAAAGATTTGTTGTTAATGTCACGCACGAAATTGGAATAGTAATTAATAAAACTACAAAACTACACAACATCAAAACATCTCATTAAAAGTAAATTTATATTTAATGAACTGGTATACTGAGATTTGAATTCAGTAGTCAAAACTTGCTTTACTTCATTTTATAGCCGTTTTGTAAATATATAGTTTTTTTTTTTGTAGCCTTCTTAAACTCTTTGTTCCTTATATTCTAGGCAGGTATTTTCTTTTATTATTTTTAATAAAAAATAATAATGAAAAATAGACTTTCGTATTTAATAACAAAGATTGTAATCAATCTAAAAAGTACACTCATAAAAAATATTTGAAAATACTGAGCATACCATGAGACATCCATTTATCATATGTGATGTATGATCACGACATTACCCAACCTTAATATTTCGATACACTATCTAAATAAAAATAACATAAAAAACTATGGTTAGAAAAAAGTGAAACATATTGCTGCTTGTATAAACATAGCTTGCTTTTCTAAGAAATTGCAACGGGTTCAATTCCCGCGAAGCTCTGTTTCTCAGAAGTTATTTCTGCGCCTCTTTGCGGTTTTACGAACCGTTGCTGAAAATACCAGATGGTAGTTTTTATCTTGAGAAATCATTAAAATGCATTAATTGTTACCATCATATGAGAGCAATGTAGCAGTATATACTAGCATAATTTAATGTTTAAAATATTTTTTCTGAAGTTCAAAATGTGATGATCATTACATTTATTCATGAACATTGGGCATTTTTTATTACATTAAATAAATATCATTTATACAGTTTTTTTTCTTACCCTTGTTTTTCTTATACTTTTCAAAATAAAATTAAAGAAATCAAATAGACTTGTAAAAAAAAAATTACTGAATTTATTAATATTAATGTTCATTATTTATTAATAAAATAATAGTTTAAAATCATTTGGATTAATTATAGAAAGTGCTTCATTAATTAGCTACTGAATTATAAAGCTTAAACGTCGCTGACATGCCACTGACCAATCTGAATTAACGAAAGCATGATAATGCTTAAATCTCCTACAAGAGATCGAAATCAGTACACAGTACTGATGCTATGTTTAAAGCTCCTTTTTTCGTACGTATGTGGGTTATGGCCAATTGGCTAGCGCTCTGGCCTTTGGTAGTTTAGGTTTTAGGATCGAATCTTGGCAATGGAATGGATGTTTGCTCGTGGTTTAGAATCCATGCTAATATGTAGGCCTCCATCTAACTAGCTTAAATTTTGGCAAAAATGAACACAGAGCGGCAAACCAAACTATAATTCCCAAGTAGCCATTGGATTGTAGTGTCATTTAAAGAACCAATTGACAGTCTTCAATGTTTCTTAAGATTTAGCCACAATAATGTATCCTCATTTTATAGAAATCGTCGAATTATATGTCTGATGTCGATATTGTTGTTGTTTTTCACCCATCTAATTCTCTAATCGCTTAAGAAAATTTTCGATTTACTGAAAATTTAAGAATGAATAATTATTTTAATTAGCAATGGTTAGCGTTTAAAGCACTTTTGTGTTTTCAATGCTGTTAGGGAAGAAGTACAACAACCATACAAATAAATTATTAAAAAGAATAGGCGTTATCAGTTGTAAAAATTCATTAAATCTATTATTATAATGCAAAAATTGAATGGCTAACTTATGCTGCTTGATAAGTTACCTACAAACGATTCTATTTTCATCAAGTAGTTTCTGGCAAAGAAAAGTATAATTGTACTTCACTATTCTCTTTGTTTTATCAGACTCAGTAATTGTCAATCGGACTTGGTAAACTTAGTATATATTTAATGTTTTCATTAGATATATACAGAGTGTTTTTAGGATTAAATTTGGACGAATTTAAAATTTGAAGAAAGAAAATGTTTACTTTTTTATATACATTTCTTTTGAAGTCTGCACCTTGACTGACAAGTTTATGAGGCTTCTTGATTTCTGTGGTTATGATAGCTTTTTGAATTATTGTTTAAGTCTGTGGTTACGCTTTTCTAATTCTCTTCAGTGCTATTAAAATATTGGCTTTTGAGAAGAGACTTCGCTTCAGAGACAGAAAGTTGTCTGCAGATACCAAGTCAAGGGGAATGATGAAGTACTATTATACTTTTCTTTTCCAGAAACTACTTAATGAGGATAGATTTGTTCGAAGACAATTTATCAAGGAGCATAACTTAGTCATTCAATTGTGCACTTTCTAGCTTAACATGTTTCATTTTCTTGACAGGCATGCGTTCTATTATAGATGGAGTTAATCAAGTGCTCATTAGAAACAAATTTCTCATTAATTATGCCTCCCTATTGAAAAATATCACCAACTTGATTTCTACCTAACATTTTTGCAACTGAAGTCTTCCAGATCTTGTAGAAATGTAGAGAATTAGTTCTAGTCTCTAGTTCATGAGAAAAAATACAAAATGAATCTCCAATCATAATTTATTTAGTAAAAAAATTTGATCATTGTCTGCCTTTCGAAAGACTATATAATTGTTCTATGCTTTGCTTTCGAAAACATAGCAGCAGAAGTTGGATGGATAAAAACAAATCATTTTTTTTTTTCAAATTAATTTATTTGTCTAAACAGGTGATGTTTTAGGAAAATCAAATTAGATATTATAAGGTTAATTGTTTTCAATTATCTTTTATCAAGATTTCTAGAATGGGTTTGTAAATAAACTCAAAGAAATTTGTAAACTCAATATGTATATCTTCTTTAACTTTCAAATCTTTAATTAAAGTTATATAAGAAAACTACAACTGCAGGACATGTAGGTCTACAAATATGAAACATAGATTAATTGATTGCACTGACAGTGATAATGAGAGTGACAAACTAGGGAGAAAATGCAAACAGAGAACTAAAGCAAAACTCTGAAATATTAAGCCACAAGAAGATTTTTATATTTATGTATTTTATTGTATATGCACTAATAAGCAATTGTGTGCATTTATACATTTTGAATCGAAAAATTGTTTTTAACAATATAAAATAAAATAATATTTCACTTTTGACGGAGATTTTAGAACGCATCCCCTTATAAATCGTGAACTATTTAAATTTATAATAGTATGCTAGTTTTAGAGTTATTGACGATTGAATCTAACTCGACATCATGAATTTTAGAAAAATTAAATTAGGATATTATAAGGATGATTGTTGTCAATTATCTTTTATCAGACATTCTAGAATGTCTTTGTAAATAAACTCAAAGAAATTTATACACACAATATGTATATCTTCCTTAACTTATCAAATCTTTAAATAAAGTTATATAAGAAAACTTTACAAGACATGTAGGTCTACAAATAAAAAACATAGATTAATTGAATGCATTGACAGGAATTATAAAAGTCACAAACTGGAGGTGAAAATGCAAACAGAGAAATAGAGCAAAACCGTGTATAATTTCTTTCATAAGCCACAAAATATTTTTATATTTATGTATTTTATTGTAAATGCACTATTAAATAATTGTGTACATTTATACATTTTGTATCGAAAAATTGTTTTTAAAAATATAAAATAAAATAATCTTTCACTTTTGACAGAGATTTTAGAACGCATCGCCTTATAAATCGTGGACTATTTAAATTTGTAATTGTATGCTAGTTTTAGAGTTATTGACGATTGAAATCTAACTCGACATCATGAATTTTTAGAAAAATAAAATTAGGATATTATAAGGATGATTGTTGTGAAATATCTTTTATCAGCCATTCTAAAATATTTTTTGTAAATAAACTCAAAGAAATTTATACACGCAATATGTATATCTTCCTTAACTTATCAAATCTTTAAGTAAAGTTCTATAATGAAAACTACACCTACAAGACATGTAGGTCTACAAATAAAAAACATAGATTACACGAATACATTGGCAGGAATTATAAAAATCACAAACTGTAGGTGAATATGCAAACAGCGAAATAGAGCAAATCCGTGTATAAATTTCTTTCATATTAGGTCATAAAAGATTTTTATACTTATGTATTTTATTGTATATACACTAATTAATAATTATGTACATTTATACACCTGGAACCGAAAAACAGTTTTAAAAATATAAAAAATTAATTTGATGAAGAGTTTAGAACGCATCTAATAGAGGACTATTTAAATTTGTAATTGCATGCTAGTTTTAGAGTTATTGACGACTGGAATCTAACACGACATCATGAATTTTTTATTATTATTATTATTTTTATTTATTTATTTATTTTATTTTTTTTGCTATTTGACACATATTAAAAACTTTATGATGCAAAAAATATTTTTAAAATTTACACAAAACAGGATATATAGTTTATACAAAAGATAATATACAAGAATATTTGCATTATAAAGCTTTCTGTATGCTTAATTTCTTTGTATGTGAAAGAGTTTATTGATTTACTGATTAGGTTTTTTACTATATTTTTCTTGGAAAGAAATAACTAGTTAAAATGAGCTTTTAAGTATTATTTATTTTCTTTCTTGATAACTATCATCATATTTGTCATCTCCAAACATCGTTAAGTCCTTTGAAGTTTTATTCTCATGAGCAGCCAAGCCAGATATTATTAACGCAAGGTTCCTGTAACTAGTCAAAAACTATTTTGTTAATCCATTTTACTTTATGTTACTATAAATAATAGTTAGTATCGTGTGATTCTTTCAGTGAACTCTTTCACAGAACATTCTTTCACTTATTGGTGAAAATATTCTGTGTAGATGATTCTGCGGTTGAATAAGTCATACAAATGATATCTGTATTACTGATAAAAATATTTAAGGTTAAAAATAATAAATAAACATATAAATTGCATTGTTATTGATTTATTTAATATGGAAACTTAACTTTAATTGTTTGATCAAAATCAACGTGTGATGTTTTACATCTTTATAAAAATTCTAAGAAAGATTAACTTACGAAGGAATATCTTATCAAAGCTGTTTCCATTTATTTATTCATGAGTTCAAATGTTATAATTCACCCTATAATTTTATTTACAGGTACAAACATATACATAGTTTTAAATCTTATGAATTTTTAATATTTAAAGCATTGAATTTGCTTTTACTACATTCATTTTATAGGTATTTTATCTTCTACCTAAAAGTGCTACATCACAACAGAAGCTCCTTTTCCCTCCATCCATGTGTAGATTATAAATAGGATGTCCGTCCCGCACTACAGGATACTGAGGATTAGACATAGACAGGTATTTTTTAATCATTTTATGGTATATAGACATATATTTTCAAATACCATAGAGTAAATAAAGAAAGGTTTTTTGTTTTTATTTTTTTCTTTTATTTATTTTATATTAAAACATTTTATCAAACAATAATTTAGACTTTTGTAAGATCAAATTATTATTTATTTTTTCGGAAAGTTTAAACTTAGATTTGATATTCATTTCAAACAAAGAATAAAAAACTTTTCATGTTATCCAAGTCAAAGTTATATTATTCTTTGAATCTTATTTCTGAAACTTTAAATTTCATTGAAATGCTGTTTACAAGATTATAACATAATCTTGTCTAAAAATCTAAAGATTTGTCTAAAGTCTAAATCTTGTCTAAAGATTTGTTCCTCTAAGTGCCATTTTATATTTAAATAGTTTCAAGGCAGAAATTCTCCATCAATATTGATTACTATTTTCAAATTTCAGCACTTATTGGCACTGCTTACATTGAATTTGTTTTTACTATATTAATTTTATAGGCATTTTATTCATTTACTACAATATATTTTTTAAATCATGTTACGGTATGTAGACATATATTTTCAAATACCATAGAACAAATAAACAAACGTCTTTTGCTTTTATTTTTTTTTATTTTATATTAAAACATTTTGTCAAATAATAATTTAAACTTTTGTAAGATCAAAATTATTATTTATTCTATCTGAAAGTTTAGACTTAAATTTGATATCCATTTCAAACAAATAAAAAAAAAACCTTTATCTATGTCAAAATTATATTATTCTAAGAATCTTATTTCTGAAACTTTTGACCTTATTGAAATACTGTTTAAAAGATTATGTTATAACGATTTGTTTCTTTACGTGTCATTTTGTTTTTGGAAATTTTCAAGACAGAAATTCTCGATCAATATTGATTACTATGTTCAAATTTCAACACTTGTTGATACTACTTGGTGCAATAGACTTTAAAATAGACCTGCATATGTGACAAGAAACAAGATGGATTCAATAAACTTCTGGAGGAACTGTGCTGTAATTGCCATGCTCAAGGTTAATCTTATCAATTTTAGTCAACCAATGTAAAACATTCATTCTTCCAAGAAACTGAGAAACACATAACATACAAGGTGTAAAAAAATCGATTACTTGAACAGCAGCCACTTTGTCCCATTCTAACATACCTTAAAACTGTTATTATCAAACCATGGACTGTTCTTTATTTCGTAGAATATACAAACGGCTCGGTCCATTTTAATAGATCTTTCGTAATAACACGGAGGCAGGTGTTTTTAGAATAAAGCGAGCAGAGAGATAAGATTATGGAATGGCTTTAATAATTCTCATTGTTTTTTTGTATGCTTCGCTGACGTTTTAAACAGAAAGATGAAGATAAATTAATGTTATATACATCAATAGATTTCTTAGAAAAAAAGGGGTGTTTTTTTTTTTTTTTTGTTATATTTTCACCGTTTAGTGGCCTTTACTCCGTTTTTGTTTCTTTGAAAATCAAAAATAGTTAAAAAATAAGTTTTTTTGTAAGCAATATTAAAGTTTTTATTTAGTTTGAATGTATTTAATATTCCTGATATTTATAACAAATATATTTATTATTATAATTTTCTTTAAATAATGTTTGGCAATAAAGTTTTAAAGTTATATACATCGATAGATTTCTTAGAAAAGTTGTTTGCTATATTTTCACCGTTTAGTGACTATTATTCTACTTATGTTTCTTTGAGAATCAAAAATAGTTCAAATAATTTATTGCAAATGATATTAGTTTGAATATATTTTATATTCCTGATATTTATAACAAATTCATTTATTATTATAGTTTTATTTAAACATTGATTGGCAAATAGGTTTTAATGTTATATACATCAATAGATTTCTTAGAAAATGCTTTCTTTTTTATATTTGCATCGCTTAGTGGCTTATTATTAGCTTAGTTATTCTCCTTATATATTTCCTTGACAGCCAAAGACTGTTAAAACAATAGTTTGTTGTAAATATTATTAAAATGTATGAGTATTAATATATTTCCTATACTTAAAAGAAACACTTATAACAAATTAATATATTGTTATAATTTTAATTACAAACCTGATTGAAATTAAGTTTTCCTTACAGAGAATGTAAGTGGAAAAAATATTTTTCAATTAATTTTTTTAATTAAATTAAATTTAATTTCTTTCATAAAGAATTGTTTGAACTGGTATTGAGAATCAAATAATTTTTTAAAAAAAGGTTAATTATTCATAATTCATCGGTTTTTTAAATCTGAATTGCCAACTCTGATAGGGATTGAATATTATAATATATTCAAGATCTTTAATTGTAAAATGATGTCGACAATTTAAAAAAAAAAAAAAAAATTTAATTAATTTTTATTTTTTCGTTTTTGTGAAAATTTTCAGTTGAATCCAACGCAAACGATTATCTTATCTTTTCAGCAACAATTCAGACCGTTGCCATATACTAATAGAATAATTCATTAAGCTTCTATAAAAAGGTAAAGAGGTTTTACCTGTTTAGAACACACAGTTAGATAAATTTAAAAATTACATGTTTTATCTGTTGTGTATCATATTATGGTTTTACCCTATATCAAAGATGGTTGCAAACATGTGAATATATAATAGGATTCAGTCGCCAGGAACCGTTTATAGCAGATGCGATTGAAAACTGCCGGCTTATTTGTGTAAATAAACAAGATATGACAGCTATGACAACCAAATAATAAAAAACAAGTAATATAAAAAAAAAAAAATTTTAAAAGTCAAATCCTACTTTTTTCACAATATTGCAGAAAGTCCTTTATAAATAATTTTCATTCATTTTTTAAGTTTATCTGGAGCCATCTATTGGTAGATATATGCAACTTTAACCAAAAAAAAAAAAAAAAAAAAAACTAAAATGAATTAATTAAATTTAACTACTGAATTAATATTTGAAAAAACTGTATTAACATCCAGTGTCATCCACTACAGGTTTAAAAAATGTATTTGAACTTGAGTAAAAGTATTTTATGAACGATTGAAAATTTGAATAAAATATATATAGGGAAAGTGTGAGCTAATAGAATGAATTGAATAATGGGGTGAATGTATAGAAAACCCACAGATCATCATTTTCTTATATCTATGAGATTGTAGTGCCATCATTCCATTTGTAGACTTATACAAAATCATCAACATAAACGCATTATGTAAAATTTGTTGCATTATTTTTTTACTGCATCAGCCACGTCTCTAATTGCAAATCGACGGTTTCCAAGCACCAAATCTTTCATTTTTTTGGACGTGAACTTCGTCGGTTGAGGTTGATGGTCGACCAGAGGTCTCTTCTTCTTCTCTGCGTTCTCTGCCTTCTTTGAACTGTTTATGTCACTTCTAAACTTTCTTTCCGATATAGGAATGCCTTCTGCAACATTCTATACGTTCCCGCAAACAAAATTGAATGCAAGTTCTTTGCTCAATTAATTCAGACATTTAAAAAAATCGGAATCAACTTATCGCTAAAACCGGAATCAGTTTTAGCGTCTCACAAAGTCAAGCGTATCTCGACAATAATGAATATTTTGACGTCATATTTCACACAGATGTCAAGGACAGTGCCAGCAACCTAAGAAAGAAAAAAAATTAAAATTCCATAAGCCCGGAAATTTAAATTTAAAAATAGTCTTACTTTTGGACACAGTACTATAATACTTCAACTCATTAGTATATATACATGAAAAACCTAAAATTAAAATTCGGAATCTTTTTTATGTTGAATGGTTTGACATTTGCATATCAAAGATTACTTTTTTTTAATTAAATTAAACAATTATTCATTTCTAAATTTTAACTCATAAATAAAATAAATTAGTCACAAATTATGAATAAATAAAATTCATTTTTAGTAATAAAAAGGAAAGAATATAAGCAGCTTTGAAATATAAATTCTTTAAAAAAATCATTCGACATTAAAAAATTTAATACCATATTTTGAAATCAGTTGTAGTTCAAAAATTATAAATTGCATGTAGACATAAATATATATTTACTTTGTATATATTTTTTTAAAATTAAATCATGCCAATATCAATCTGAAAATAATGTATAACATTTATATAAAAATTGAAGTTTGAAAAATATATAAATACATCAAATGAATTTTTTAAAATATGCATGATAGATGCAACAGAATCAAAACATGTTGTTGTCTCATATCCCACTTTCAGATTCGAATCCTTGTGATGGCATGGATGTCTGTTGGTTGTTCGGAATCCACTGCAGGTCCTGGTCTAATTTGCCTAAAGCACAAAATGACCGTAGAGAGACAAACCAAACCTTATCCCACATGTTCGATAATAACATCTAGACTAAGTTTATGAACGTGGGTACTTATAGTAGACCGACGAGTCATGATAAAGGGTAAAAAATGCAGCTTTTGTCCTTGATTTTGTGGCACAAAGAGGGGAGGGACAAGTCTGACTTTACCCCAGCTGATTACCCCACACATACGGACATTAAGTACCCATTTTAGTCGCCTTTTACGACATGCATGGGCTAAAGTGAGGCTATTCTAACCCAGACCCATATGGGGTAAAACATTTGTCATTATAACATGCTTTACAAATTATTAAAAATTACTAATTAACATGTAATTACTAATGTTAATAAATGCAAATGTACTATTGGTTTTATATATATATCTATATATTTAGTTACCATTTACTTACTTCTAAATCATACTTGATCAGGATAATCAATAGAATCGGTCTTTACCATTCTAAAAGATGAGATGTTAAAAAATTTCCATCATCCACAAACTAGGAACATGTTCGAAAAAAATAAAACGATCATTAGTAAAAGGGACAAAATTAACAGATATAAAAACAAAAACAAAAATCTTTAAAAATCCTGTAATTATTTGAATAACATTTACTTTTCTGAATTTTTTTTCAAGTACTTTGTTTTTAACTTATCATCTGCTTTTTTAAAGCTCTAAATTTTAAAAGGAATGACAAAAATATCCAGGGAATCACTGTTCAATTTTTAAAAAGTAACTCTAGACAGCTAAGTACAATTTTTAGATGTTTTGAGAACTGGAAGCTTCAAAAATGAGACATTTTTGACAGTAATGTATCAGAGTCTATAATTAAAATCGAAATTCTGTGTACTGGACCACACAAAATACGAGTATAGTCATGTGATTGAGTCATGCTCACTTTCCGCATCACCTCGCAGCCATTTCCTCCATTTCTGCCTTTTATTTACCGACAAAGAATTCTTGACTTTCTACGTACACTGTAATTTTGTAACAATTTTTTCCTTTTATGTAGGGAAAACTTTAACTAAGTAACTTTAACTTTCAATTTAATAAATGAAATAAGATTTTTAGACAATTTCCCCACGAATATTAAAATGATGTGTAAAGTCAGTGAACAAGATGAAGAATTGATTTTATTGAATTTTGTATAAATGATTTATGAGTCATTAAGATATTTAAATATTTTTTTTAAAAAATGTATTTTTTGTCTTATCCACTTGGTAGACAGCAACATCTAGATCAAGTCCAAGAACCCATGTGGTCTCATGGAAGGAAGGAAAGGGGCAGCTTCTGTTATAATGGAGCCCCTTAAGTAGAAGTCTGACTTAAAAGGATGGCAGTACCCTCCGGGAAGGCTTTTAAGGGGAATATTCCACATTTGCATATGTTACGGGAAAAAAAGCCGGAAAACTCTCCTCAGGTAGTCCGACTCCCGAAGCAAGATGCAGAACATCACAAACACCGTCATATTTCCTCGTTTTCTGAAATAGTGTCTAAAACAAAGCCGCCAGCGGATTGAACGTCAGCCCTAATGCTCACCAGCAACACGTGTTGCCACTGGGCCAATGAGTCGGGCTAAATGGGTCTAAATGATTAAGCTAAGGGGTCTAAATGGAAATATGTTTTAAGAAATTAAAATGTAACTATTGGCTCACAATACAAGAACTGGAACTCACATTCTTTTTAAATTTTTTCTAATACAATCCTTTAATAAATTGTAATTGAACTTAATAATAAAATAGATGTAATTCAAAGGAAACAAAGACAAATCTAATGATATAAATAATTTCTAATGTTCACATGTAAATTTTACTGTGTAAATGTATTTATTTGTAAATTTCCTTTAAATTAAGAAAATGACTTGGAATCACATAACAATGAAGAGTCAAAACTTATTTCCAAAAGTTGTTGAGTACGTTGTTTGAGCACGACTGATGCACTCGCAGAGACATTTCCCATACTGGTGCAGTTTAGTTAGATGGCTTATCACACGAATGCTAAACTAACGGATATGCAACTGATTTAGTTGAATGCAGAGTGAAGCAGGAGATCCTCACAGACTTGTACGCGCATCATATCCGATAAGGCATAATCCTAGCCATAGCATCTTTGAGCGCAAAATGTTATCAAAGAGGGGTTTTCCCAGACTTGACCAAAGAGGGAGGGCAACGGCGGCCGAGTGGTTAAACCCAACACAATTATGACCATGATATGAATCTTAATATAGATACCTGGGGTTGTTTTTAGACGCAAAATTATCTTTTAATTCCCATATTAAAAACACAGTTGCTAAAGCAACTGGAGCGAGCATTAAGCTCAACTGCCTAATTTCTCGTAAGAGTAGGCTTGCGATCAAACACAAGCTCCTGCTCTATAAGTCTATCATTAGACCTATTCTGGTTTATGGTAGCCCGATTTGGGCCTCCACTTCCCTCACCAATATCAAGAGACTTCAGGTGTTTCAGAATAAATACCTGGCTGTGATTGCTGATGTGCCATGGTTCGTTCGTCGAAAGATCATCCATAGAGACCTAGACGTCGAACCTATTCCAAATTATTTAAACAAAATTTCAAAGAATTTTCTTGAAAAATCTCCTCAGATTAGCAATGAGTTAATCCGTCGTCTGCCGACCTATCACCCTGGGGTGAAAAGTTCGCAGAAACGCCCAAGGGCTGTTTATGACGTCTCCTATGATTGTTTCCCAAGAGTTAAGAGACATCATGGCTGTTATCCTGAACAAGCGATCGCGAGTTCAGGTAACGGAGTTTAATACTGTAATTTTACGTCCACTGAGACTAGTTAACTCACTGTGTATCTGAGGAGTCGTTTGGCTTTAAAAGTTTCGCGGCTCTATTTTGTAAACAAAACGAATTGGCGCAGAGGTAAGGTGACGAACTCCCGACCGTAAGGTTGAGGGGTTCGAATCCGGCACTCGGCTCAATTCACTATTTTTATATTTTTGCTACGATGTGCACCTCAATCTTTTCTTAACGGCTGTGAATGGTTAGGTTTTTATTGTACGCTTTTTTACCCCTTTTTTGTTAGGAAAATAAAAGGATGGAATAAAACCAAACAAAATAAAAATAAAAAAATTATAAAAATACGGTCCTGATTGTGGCCTTTTTTTTTGTGTGGACTAATAATTTACTTTTCAGCATCAACCTACAACTGCTCTCACCGTTCAGCATAATCCCTTGTTTACTTTGTTTAATGAGTTATCATAACTCTGTTTACTTTTTAATATTTTGGCATCGACAACTGGTCCTAATTGTACTGAATTTAAATTTAACTTTAATTTCATTTATATTGTATCTTACTTTTATTTATTATTAGTATTTTTATCTTTTTTTTTTTTTTTGAGTACCATTTAACTTGAATTTTTAGAAATTTTATCTTATTATCTATACTAACCTAATTAAGCAGCCATTTAAAATTTAAAGCATATCTATTAATTAAAATGAGGAGGTTTTTAAGGGTTTTTCCCAGTTGGTACTCCGTAATCGGTACGCCAGTTGCCAGTTGCCAGACCAAAGAGGGGAGCCCAGACTTGAGTCGTAAAAAAAAAGATTAATCAATTCAAACATGAAGGAGATTGTGTTAATTAAATTTAGAACAGAATAATCTATGTTCGAGTAATGCACTATGCCAAGATGTTCAGCTGCAGCGTCTACTTGAATAGGGCATGTATCTGTAGTTATACAGTTGATTGTATCTTTGTTACTGTTAACCATATTCTTTTTTTATATACATAATTAATAAACCGCATATTGACTTATTTGGTTTTCTATCATTTCTGGTGTTTGTGGGGTAGTCCAACATACTAAAATATGTGCCCAAAAAGTAAAACCAATTTTCAGTTTAAATTTCCCGGGCATATGGAATATCAATTTTTTTTTTTTTTTTTTTAGGTTGTTGCAACTGTCCTTGACAACTATGTGAAATTTTACCTCAAAATATTCATTAATGCTTGGGTTACGCGTGGCTTTGTGACACACTAAAAGTGATTTCAGCGGTTTTTGAAATGTCTGAATTAATTGAGCAAAGATAACTTCCATTAAATTTTGTTTGCGAAAACGTATTGAATGCTGCAGAAGGCATTCGGTGAGCATTCCTAAATTGGAAAGAAATGTTTAGACGTGGTATAAACAGTTCAAAGAAGGCAGATAACGCGTTGAAGACGAAGAGTTCTGTGGTTGACCAATAACTTCAACCAACAAAGCGCACGTCCAAATAATTAAAGATTTGGTGCTTGCAAACCGTCGATCTCCAATTAGAGACCTTGCTGATGATGATGTTGGAATTTCAAAAGGATCGGTCAATTCCATTTTGGGTTTCAAAAAAATCTCGATTGATACCGAACACACTGAATGCGCTAGCTCACACTGCATTGATTCTTCGTGGCTTTTTAGACAAAAAATGAAACCCATATCATTCCACACCACCGTATTCTCACCGTGCGACTTCTGACTATTCCTCAAACTTCGGGGACACTGTTTTGAGTCTATTGAAGAGATTCAACGTGAATCACCGTGCTCTTTGAAGGCCATCTCTATGACTTTTTAGTATGCATTGAAGATTGGAAAAAAAAGTTGGCATAAGTGCATTGTGTCCGGAGGGGATTACTTTGAAGGTGATGAAATAAATTTGGAAGAATAAATAAAGAGTTTTTGAAAAATAAATAATTGGTTTTACTTTTTGGGCACATCAGTACATGGGAAAAAATGAAAATTTTCTTATAATCATTACTTTCAAAACTTTAAAGTTAAAAATACGAGAAAACTCAACCTTTATTCTTAAAAATATCATTTAATTTTTCTACTAACTAATTCATAGAAGCATCATGAAAATGAAAAAATAAAAATCACAACTAGAAAAAAATAATTAAAAAGTGGGTCTCGAGAAATAAACAAAACAAATAAGTACCGCATGAGGCAGCAGTGGAATTCTTCATTTGAAATTCGGACGGTTGAAACCAGTTTTTCGATTATTATTTCCAGAGAGATACATTTTTTTTCTATTGCTTATTATTTTTTGCATACAGCCGGTCGGACAACGCCCTTCGGTATGAGTCTCGTAGCTCTGAGAAATAGAGAGAACCAGTCACTAAAGACGGATAATTACTTCTGGAAAACTATTAAATGGAAGCTTAACTATGAGTTTTTGACTTCCATTAAAATTAATGTTATATCAACAAGTATAATTATTATTTGAAGTTTATTTCAAATTTATTAGTCTGTCGTTTTTGAGGAGATAAAAGAATCAAAATAAAGACATTCATATTTGTTCAAAAATTTTTCATATAGTCATGTGTTTATTAATCAAACTAAATTAAAAGTATGATCTATTTTTACATAACGTTACCCTATTCTTACATATAAAAATTTTTCAATTAAAATTTCAGATTAAAATTTTATTATATGACATAAATATATTACATTAATCTTTATATAAACTTTCAAACAAATTAACAAATAGGGGAAGTCTCAGATTTTTTTAAATCAATAGCAATTTTTACTTAAACTAGAAATTAAAAAGTACATTGGATAATTAAAAATTATTATAAAATACTTCAGTTAATGAGAACAAAGAATTTATCACGTGGTTAATATTACATTATTCTACATAAAAATAATATTTTTAAGCATTGTGAAGTTAAATTTTAAAGTTTATTTCCTCAAAAAATGGATATCAAACGTTGCTATCCCTATGTCAAACCGTCCTTCATTTTGGGAAAACATAAAGAACAATCCATTCTCTAAATACATGAAATCGTTTCATTCCTACGCTACTAGTAACGCTAATATAAGACGACATTTTTTTATTCTTATGTAATGGGAGAGATCATTGTTATGATGTTATGTTTGTTATGTTAGGAGCAGAGTTGTTATTATTTAACAAAAACAAGACTTTGACGATAAACGTTAATAATTAATAAGTAAACATGAAATATATTCTATAAAGCATGAAGCACTAACAATCCCAAACGTCTTTTTAACTAAAGGTTCTTTACAGTTGAAATACTGTAAGAAGCGCATACCGCAACAATTCACGGATTATATGATAAAATACTATAGAGTTTTGAAATGTGGATTGTTGGCAACAACATACATTATATGGAAATTTATTTCGAATGTTTCATAAAAAAAATCTATTCTGTTAAACTTCCATCTAAAATTGGTTTCCAAGTTTGTCCTCTTTCTTTTTCAAAAAAGACAGAACGTTTTGAGAGAAAAAAATAAACAAAAATATAAACATAAAGAAAGAAACATAACAGTTTAACAATGGAAGAGATGGACAGTTATTGACAATGGAACCCGGATTTGTACAAAAATAGACAAAATGCGACCTACATTGTACATCTGTTAGTACTACAACTGGATAAAAAAGCAACCCGGACTTCTTTTTCATTTCCATCGATTTCGATTGGACACCAGCGGTGTTTATCTTCATCGTAAGATTTTATATCAATTTACAATTGTAATAACGGGCGTCATGCCATAGGTGCCATAGTTCGGTTTTCAGTTCTTCAACTCCGTACATTTGGAGTTTGGTTTGTCGCTCAACGGTCATTTTGTGCACTCTTTAGGCTAATTAGACCAGGATTTACAGTTTAATATGGATTCTGAACTACTAACAAACATCCAACCCACCGCCAGGATTCGAACCTGAAGCCCGCTATACCAACGACCAGAGCGTTTGCCAATTGACCATCAAACCGCGTTCATTTGGAAAAATATGAGCTATTCGTTCTCTATTGATTCCGTTATTTACAAACAATTAGTATAAGTCCTGATGAACGTACTGAAGGCTACTGTCAGTACGTCGTCCTAAAAACTAGACGCGTAAGAACTGTGATCATCCTAAGGACTAGACACGTACTGGGCCATATTAATCGAACTTAACAATTCAGAGCAAGATTTATTGGGTTCTTCAGAGCAATGATTTGCTTATCTTGGATGCAAATTTTACAATCCGGCAGAAAGCCATAAGGTTTAAAAATTATTCCATATACCATTCCGGGCTTTTATAGTCTTTTAAGATCATTTTCATTTGCGGGTCGAACTTTTTGTGCCATTGTTTAATGTTTTTCACTATTGTGGCAGATTCGAAAGTTGGAATAACATAGTATATTTCTTTTTTCGCGTTTTGCAATAGGCATAATTTCATTTTCAAATTAATTACACTTGCACAGTTTTTTTTAAATATAACTTTATACTTATTTAAAGTGTCTTTTGTCATTGAAATTATTTTTTTTTTAATCAGGAATATATAAAACATTTTCTAGCGTATTACTTTTATATCATCATCAATTGGAAATTCGTATTTTACAGTTCTTTTAACTTGCGCTTTAACAGTTCTATTCAATAGCTAATTTCACGTACCTGTCATTAATGTAGTTCAGTTCACTTCCTTTTTTAATTAAAGCGCAGGCGGATTGTTGCATCGTATCAAAGCTTAAAGCATTTTTAAGTGATTCGCCAAAAATTTGCAAATTTTTTTGTTAGCAATGCAAAAATTATTATTTTTTAAAGGATTTATAATTCGATGAAATTTTTTTGTTTAACTCTTTCGATATCCCTTTACTATATGTCCAAAGATAACATAATAGTTGGATTTAAGCTAGACGTGAATTTCCCATATAGCTTTGAATTGTTTTCATTCTTTGATTTATTTGGTTTGTTGCTCTCTCAGGCCATGAGAGCAACCACAAACCAAATTCAACCAAATCATTCAAACAAAACCGAATTCACTTTTTGTCATTTTGCCCACTTTGAACTAATTAAACAGGGACCAACAGTTTAACGTGGATTCCGAAACACTAATAAACATCCATGCCCCCGTCAAGATTTGAGCCTGAAGCGTGTGGCATCAAAGATCAGAGTTCTAGCCAATTGGCCAGCAGGCCGCTTTCATTCCATGGCATCAATTTTCGTTTTAGAGCATTTGTTGAGAATCTCTCAATTCTCATGAAAATTCTTGAAAATCTTGAAGACATCTTGAAAATTCACTTCTTCTAGCTATTTGATTTTCAGCATTTCTTGAGTAGTCAACTCATATTGAGATTCCATAGCAATCCAGAATTTTTCGTATGATTCAGGAATACTATATAGCATCAGAACTGTTAGCAAAGCATCAGAAATATTTATATCTATCATTAAGTTTATCAACGAAAGTAAAATAATCGTTGATTAGTCAGTTTCGAAACAGCCATCTTCTTAAACAAAAGTTATTCTAGGAAGATGCTTTTTAGCTGGCCCCTTTTGACTTGTAAATAATTTTTAATTTAGATCGCAGTTCTTGAGAATGTTTGCGGTTTTTAATTTGATTTAATTCTAAAAGATCAATGAATAATATAATAATTGCATGAGCTCACTAGATTTCCATTTAGCAATTCTACGTCATCCGCTTTTGGTTTTCTTTTTCTCATCTTCGGTCACGAAATTCCAAAGTTATTATTCACCAAATTGAAGCTTCCAGCTGTCATAATTGTCTTTCGAAAGTTTCGCAATAACAATATTACTTGTCGTGTTTATATTCCAAAGAAAACAGCTATGTGGCTTATCTTTTGTTCACCAGTAACTGCGTAGTTAGTTCCTTTTTGAATTCACCCATCTTAGCAGGAAGTTGACGGGTGTGGTCGAACGATGCAGTGAAAGGGTTCAGGATCCATAACCATTCAAGGAAAGGTGAAGCAGAGTTGTTGTGATTTAACAGGAACGCGATTTTTAATTAATGATAATCATATAATTAATAATTAAACACGGAATATACAAAGTATGAAGCACACACAATCACGAACATCTCACAGAACGACAGCAATACAGAAAATTTTCAATTTCCTTAACATTGCAATATCTTATGATGCTGTTCTGTACATGTCTATTAAACAGCATCACAAGGAAGAAAAGTTAATAGCATTTTAGACAAACATAAACGCATTTTCTTATAATTTTTCTTAAAGAAATTATAAAGTGGTAAGTTATATAATTATTAATACTTTTTCCTTCTTCTTCCTTGGAGCAACAGCCCGTGGTGGGCCAAGGCCGTCTGCCAACTGGCAGATTTCGAGACAGGAGATGTTTAATTTTTACTGGGTAGGTTTATCGCCCTATACGCACAACTCTCTACAGTCATATTAGACCAGGACTTACGGTTTTAAAGTGGATTCCGAACTACTACAAAACATCCATGGCATCATCGAGACTCCAAATTTGCGCACTTAGCACCAGTCAGGCACTAGCTCACCGAGATCTGGTCAGTGGGCCATCAGGCCCCTATTAAATAATTAGTGAAAAAATGTATACAAATATTTAGGGAAGAAAAATATATAAATATTTAGTGAAAAATGTTTATAAATATTTCATGAAAAAACTATAATTATATAGTGCATTTTACAAATGAAAATTTGCTTTTCCAATACAATGTATTTAAAACAAATCCCATTTGAATAATTTTATATGATGACAAAAATATTTTATTCGGAGAGTTAAAAATTGACAATGAAGGTCGCCCTGTTTAACATAATTTAAAATAGGTGATACTACCAGGATGTCGGGAACTGGTGATTTTAAAACACCTGTGGATTCTTTGCATTGAATGGAATTCATTACTATGGCTCATGTGCCCCTATATAAAAGTTCGATCGTAAAGATAGATCTATGAGGAAATGCATGCGGTTACGAGTAAGGGAAATTTTATGATGCTCTTACCCCCTCGCATTTACAGTTCGTCAACCCTGTAAATCCGTCAACATGTCCGATGCTTTCTTCCCCTTGTGTTGATCCCTACTTAAAAGGCAGGGTGAAAGGAGAGAAAAATTCGGAATTCAATGCTCCATTTATCATTTCCAACAGAAATTTCCTCGAATTATGCTACATAAATTATATTATAGAACAGCCAGAGAAACATTTCTTTTTTTCTTCCTTTGCATCAACTTGCCAATATGCAATTTGGTGCTGGCAATCACCAAATCGGGTAACCAGGAACTAAAATGATCCATCCACGGGTTCTGCTATAAAAAAAAAAATGGTGAACAGAAAAAGAAATTGGAAAAGAAAGAAAGTTTGCTCAAAAGGAATACTACTAGGGGGTAATAGCTTTCATAAATCTTGCAACCAGAAAAGTCAGAACATGATCTTTGAACTTCTGAAGTTGGTTGACGGGAAAAAAAGTGGACTTTTGATTTGTGCAAGGGAAAGAAAAAGTGTTGTTGGAGTGCCTCTAAATTCGTAATATAAGGTGGAACAAGATAATAGTGCTTGCACCACCTTGCAAAACAAAATATTGATTTTCCCTCATAGCACAGCTTGAGATTTATTTGCGTCTGGATCGTGAATGATTGAGATTGATACACCATCTGGTTACTTTCCCTTCAACCTGGCAAAAAGGGATAGGCAAATCCAAACTGATATTATGAGAGCGTTGATGAGAAAGGTCAACTTCGATTGTCTGTCTGTAGTAAACTGAAGAAGAATCCACGCACTTTCGAAAGCTGAAGTTCGTAATTGAATTTGTTGGTGGTTTTTTATGCTTAAGTAAAAAATAATAATGTTATTAACTTTGAACCACAAATGAAGTTAAGTAATTGATTCCTTGATGATTCAGTAGCTAGAATAAGCAGGGATGATATTTACTTTCAATATCTAAAGAATTCGTGACTCTTATTTGTTTGCAAAAAATCGAAAGCTTCAATAGTTAGTTACTTCTTGTTGACGTTTGTGCAAGGGAAAGAAAAAGTGTTGTTGGAGTGCCTCTAAATTCGCAATTCTACTATGGAACAAGATAATAGTGATTGCACCACCTTGCAAAACAAAATATTTATATAGCATAGCTTGAGATTTATTTGTGTCTGAATCGTGAACGATTGAGATTGATACACACTCTGGTGACTTTCACTTCAACCTGGCAAAAGGGATAGGCAAATCCAAACTAATATTAGGAAGGCGGTGATGAGAAGGTCAACTTCGGTTATCTATCTATAAACTGAAGGAGAGTCCACTTCAGTAAGTTCATAATTGAGTTTGTTAGGATTTTTTATGTGTAAGAAAAAATAATAATGTTATTAACTTTGAACCACAAATGAAGTTAAGTAATTGATCCCTTGATGTTTCAGTAGCTGGAATAAGCAGTTTCGTAATAAGTAGGAATGATATTTACTTTCAATACCTAAAGAATTCGTGACTCTTATTTGTTTGCAAAAAAAGCGAAAGCTTGTTACTTCTGGCATTCTGTACCTCTTCCTTGTTTACTAGGAAGCATTAGAGTAATTGCATAGAATAATTATAAGGTTTAATATTTGGTATTACCACAGTGTTTACTGTTTTTATGCAAGATTCTTCAAATAGGTTGTAACTCACTAAATTCAATTACTAAATTCATGTTTTCTTAATTAAGTTTTAACCAATACATTGCTAAAATACTAAATTTAAAATGAGCATTTCAAAAAGCATTAAGTGTCAAGAAATAAATAACATATAAATAATATTTTCTTGCAGGTAAATTGCTTTATATTTATTTAAAGTAAAGAATAGTCAATGTATATCATATTGACTCATCATTTATATTTTGATTAATAATGATATTTAATAAAATTAATATGTAATATTAATCATGGTATTTAATTATATTAATATGCAATATTAATAATGATATTTAATAATATTAATCTTTCTAATCCTTTAACAAGCTTCGAAAACATTAAGATGAAAGGATATTTATACAATAGGAAAAATTATAAATATATATAATTTAAAACATTAATAAATTATTATTATATAAAATATTTTTATGTAATAATTTAACTATTTAATGATACAAAAATTTAATTTATATTATTTTATGAAAAATATATGTGTACAGCTTCATTGTAAATATAGATTTTATTGACATATACATCAAATTAGAAATATTTTATCAGTAATTTTTAAGAATAAGACTTAAAATTTTAACTATTTTAAAAATATTTCAATAAGCTTAAAAATTATTTTTTTAATTAATAAATGGGTTTATTAATAAAATGCCATTAAAATACATATAAATCTAATAGAACTATTTTCTAATGAATAAATAATTTTTCAACAAATATAAAAATAGATTGTAGTGTGAAGTTAGGCAACTGGATCGTAACTGAGTGTGGTTGGATTGAGATATTGGAGGCACAGGTTGGAGCACTAACAACTTTATTGACACACGTACAAACACCACACGCATACAATTAACGATAGACAATATTTAACATATTTAAAAACAAATAATTATAAATGCATGGAAAGATTCCACTATTAAACCGAAAACCCGATAAGCGTAGGGAGTGCGAAAGTTATTTCCTCTCCGAGTGAGAGTCTATAGGCCAACTAACCATTTCTCCTGTGCGCCTCAGAGGGCACTCTCGCCAATGCGTAGGACAAAGCATGGTTACAAGACATAATATTTTATTATTTAGTTGATTTATTTTTATTAATTATCATTCTCCAAGAGTAAATTAATAAATTATTATGGGTAAAAGTCTTTCAATTACAAATACAATTTACCATAATTTATGTTGAAACTTCTTAAAAAAGTGCTTCAATATTAAAATAAACAGAAAGCAATAGCTAAATAGTAATAAATATTCTCAAATAAACAATAGTTTTAAAAGTTTATTTTTAGAAGTATTATTTAATTATTAGAACAGACAAATATTATCCACTAGCAAAAATAAAATAAAAATTAATTAATTTTTGAAATTAAATTAAATAATTAAAATGTTTATTAACTCAATAAAAATTCATTAAATTAAAATTGGCATATGTAACATTCTTGAGATATGTTTTTGTAAATTCTGTTGCATAATGAAAAACAAAAATTGCATTTTCAAGCGGAACTGTCTAAAACAACTCATCAATGTTACATACAGACTGTTATTCTTCAAACTGACATGACATTTGAAAAACGTTAACAAATTTGGCGAAGTTTCTGTCAGTAAAAAAATGCGGAAAATTCTGAAATTGTTCGACAGGTTAGTCGTTGTTATTAAATATTAAATATTATTAAAATATAAATAATAAAATTACTTCATATTTAAAAAAAGTAATTTAACTTTAAATTAACTTCAGTATTAAAAAAAAAAGCAATAGCAATAAATATTCGCAAATACAAAATAGTTTTAAAATTTATTCTTTATGAGTATTATTTTATTATTAGGAAAACTAATATTACCCACTAGCAAAAATAAAATAAAAAATTAATTAATTTTTGCAAATTAAATTAAGTAATTAAAATGCTTATTAATCCAATAAAAATTCACCAAATTAAAATTGGCATATGTAACATTCTTGAGATATGTTTTTGTAAATTATATTGCATAATGAAAAACAAAAAAATTGCATTTTTCAAGCAGAACTGTCTAAAACAACTCATCAATGTTATATACAGACTGTTATTCTTCAAACTGACATGACATTTGAAAAACGTTAACAAATTTGGCGAAGTTTCTGTCAGTAAAAAAATGCAGAAAATTCTGAAATTGTTTGACAGGTTACTCCGTTGTTATTGAATACTTTAAAAAAAATCTCGTATGGAAAACTTTTTGTAGTTGCTAGCCGGATGAAAACTGATGGCAACTTTCACAAACACACAAGAGCACATTAAATCAAATTTATTTCATTTATTTGAAAATAAAATGTCTACTTAAGAACTAAATAGCATACCAGAGCCAAACAGCCATCGATCAAATTTTTGAGACTTTTTCTTGATGGATCTTGCAAAAGGGTTATCGACTTCCACTTCGTTTATTCTTGTACAGTTAATTTGCAAATGATTATGTAGATGATTCGTACTAATAATTATACAAGAATAAACATCCAACTAAATAATTTTTATGATTTAACTTTTACAAAATCTTTCATTTAAATTTTCCGTTTTTTAAATCGGAATAAACAAATTAAATGAAATATCTTTCTGAAGGATACTCTTGACCGTAAATTATACCTTATACGAGAATTAGATGAGAATCAAATTTGTTTAAATAAACATAATTAAAAAACCCCATTTCATTTAAAAAGCACTCTGATTTAAGTTTTAGAAAATATATTTTGACTGCACATAAATTTACCAAAACTGCAAAAAAAGGAAAATAAATCCATTAAAAAATGGTCAGACAAAATTCCACATAAAAGTCCTATGTGCGGTCACTAACCCTAATAATCACAATGAAAATAAGGGAAGATCATTTCAGTCCTGAAAAATAAAAATAAACAAGAAAGATTATTTTTTATTTTATTTATTTGTTTATTTATTTATTTTTTTACTGTAAACAAATTTTGCTTTCCAGTTTCTTATGGAGTAATTCGGAACGAGAAAGACTTGAAAAGTTCTAAAACCTCCAATGTCTCCAGAAAGTAATGAAGAAATTTTTTTTTTTTTTTTTTTTTTTTTTTTTTTTTTTTTGTCTTCTGAAAGAAGCAATATTGGTATGTCTCGGTTTTTTTGGATTGGAAATTGTTGCATTGTTGTATTTAGTAATAGCAGTGCTTGCATTAGTACCCCCTAAAATTTTCTGTTAAAAACTAGAAATTGTGAGGTTGTTGGGGTTTTTATATTAATGGTAGATTTAATAAAACGAAAATTTGAAAAGAATTGAAATAAAATTCACATAATAACCTATAATTTTGAAGAAACCTAGAAAAAAAACAGTAAAGAATATGAAAAAAATAAAGTTGCAATAGAAAATAGACCACTTGTACCAACCACTCCTGCAATTTGAAACGGTCTTCTCATATTCAAGAAGCGAAATAATATGTTTTTACAGTAATTTTTTTTTTTAAATTCACTGTTAAAATCAAAATTAAAAGGCAAGATTTTCCAAAATTTCAGTAATTGAAATACTTAATATATATGTTTTATAGGCGTAATATATATGAGGAATAAATATAACCTCAAATATGAAATGATTTTTACTGGTAAAAATCTCCATTATTTATTCAATTTATACTTTGCAGATATAAGTCAATAATATAAAGCGTTTCTAATATAGAGAATGCCTCATATTTAAAAAAATGTTTATTAAAATGAAAAAATTTTCTGTAATAAATAATAATAATTTTTTTCAAAATGTTTTGCTTAATAAAGTTATTGTGTTATAAATGTGATCATTTTATAACGTTATTATTTTTGTAAGTCAATAATTACAGAAATTACGATTCATCCATTATAAATTTAAAAGAAAAATGGTTTAAATATAAATAAGAGGTAAAAATATTTTTTTTATTTATTTATTATATTTATAAATTATTTCTTTTAGAATTTAATATAATAACTTAACTTGTAAAGAAACTCACAATGAAATCAATAATTTCTAAATTTCATTTCACTTAATGAATATATAATGCAAGACAGGAATTTTAATTTTCATAAATAATGATAAAAACAAATATTATCGACTAGCAAAAATAAAATAAAAAAATTAATAAATTTTTGAAAACTAAATTTAATAATTAAACAACAAAATAAAACAATATAAACAAAAACAATTAAAAAAATAAAAAACAAATAAACAGCAAACAATTTAATAATTAACAATTAATTTTTAAACAAGCAAATCCAAAAAGAATATACACAGTCCAATCACATTAATGTGGCCACCTGTCAAAAGCCAGAATATACACTCTTGCATATTCTGGCTTTAAGTGGAGTGTGGAATGTGGTATTAAGTGGTATTTAAGTGTTATTAAGTGGAATTCTTTATATAAGCTCCATTGCAATGTGCTGCCACCTGCCTTTTGTGATTGGTCATTTCACGTTGACGCCGAAAGTAGGTGGTGGTCACATTGGAAAGTAGGTGGTGGTCAATATATAATGCAAGACAGGAATTTTAATTTTCATAAATAATGATAAAAACAAATATTATCGACTAGCAAAAATAAATTAAAAAATTAATTAATTTTTGAAAACTAAATTTAATAATTAAACAACAAAATAAAAAAATATAAACAAAAACAATTTAAAAAAAAAAAAACAAATAAACAGCAAACAATTTAATAATTAACAATTAATTTTTAAACAAGCAAATCCAAAAAGAATATACACAGTCCAATCACACTGACTGGATGTGACTAATGTGACTGGACTGTGTACTTGTAAAATATATTTGAGCAGCTATAAAGGAATTAAAAGTAAAGTTTTGAAAAAAAAAAAAAACTGATGTTTTTTTTTTTTTTCAAAAACTTATCAAAATAAGCAATCTTAGTTTTTTCATATAAAATTTTACATTTTAATTCTATTATGATAAAAATCAAAATGTTATTTATTTTAAAATGCTATTTAAATTGCTAAAATTAAATAGCAAACTAAAAAAATTAATTAAATAAATTATTTTAATTTAATTTTTGATTATTCATTTCAATTATATTTTTGATTATTTTCATATTTATTTGATAAATTAGTTAACAAAGAAATATGAAATTAATCAGAAATATAATAAAATTAATAAATCTCACATCTTTCAGCAACAAGAAACTATCACGCTTCCTCAAATACATATAATTCTTTTTATTATTGAAATATTTGCCACCATATCATATCGATATGCACTTTATTACATTAAAATCTTACTTTCTCATAGTTATCTCACATATTTTTTTTATATCTGAGTCAATTTCTTCTGTAAATCATACCAATAATAGCCCCTGAGTTATATTAACTTTCAGAGACTACTTTAAAAAATTACTACCTTTCATTTTATGAGTCATATAGATGAAAAACGCTAAATAAACCCACTAGAGGACTGACCACTATCACGCTTCCTCATATACATATAATTATTTTATCATTGAAATATTTGTCAATAGAATAAATTAATATCACTTAAATATGATAAAATATAGTATACATTTCAGGCGTGGTTATTTTCTTCTGAAAACACTTTACTACAATTTACACTTTAAATATTGGAATTATTTGAAAGATGAACTTTTGTTAATTGAAGCAATTGGTCAGCACATTTAAAAAGTGGAATTTTTTAAAGTTTGAAAAGCTGCGCTTAAATTAACATGTCATCATAAAAAAACACAATCAAATTGAACTAAACCATCATAACATTCGCATTACAAAAAGTCATAAAGTGTTTCGTATGCAGACCCTTCAAAAAAAAAGTATTAAATAAAGAAATTGTTCAAGATCCGAAGTGCGCATAAGTTGCAGCAACGAAACTGAAAATCATTAAACAAACACAAATATCAAAAGATTGAATGGCTAGAACTGCATTGCCAGACCAAAAATTAAATAAATATTTATATAATAACAGACTGTGAAAAACCACGCCCAGGAAATCAATAAAATCAAAAGATATTAATAAAGCCCAAAAGAAATAATTAACTTTAACATCCTGAAGATAATTTTATCAAATAATACATATCATCAGAATTTTATAACCAGATTAATTCTACTCATTAGATGACTGGGCCCAAGTAAAAAACAACTGGCGACTCTTTTCGATAACATGGAGTAGACAGATTAATTTTCCGTTTAGAATAGGTAAGGTATAGGACTAAGGAAAACAATTTGACAGTGCAGCCTATTTTATAAACAAAAATCGAATCACACGACAGGATCTCTAGACTGTTATTAATAATATGACCATAAAAGCGACTTACTGAATTTTCCGTTTAGAATAGGTAAGGTATAGGACTATGGAAAACAATTCGACAGTGCAGCCTATTTTATAAACAAAAATCGAATCACACGACAGAATCTCTAGACTGTTATTAATAATATGACCATAAAAGCGACTTACTGAATTTTCCGTTTAGAATAGGTAAGGTATAGGACTATGGAAAACAATTTGACAGTGCAGCCTATTTTATAAACAAAAATCAAATCACACGACAGAATCTCTAGACTGTTATTAATAATATTACCATAAAAGCGACTTACTGAATTTTCCGTTTAGAATAGGTAAGGTATAGGACTAAGGAAAACAATTTGACAGTGCAGCCTATTTTATAAACAAAAATCGAATCACACGACAGAATCTCTAGACTGTTATTAATAATATTACCATAAAAGCGACTTACTGAATTTTCCGTTTAGAATTGGTAAGGTATAGGACTAAGGAAAACAATTTGACAGTGCAGCCTATTTTATAAACAAAAATCGAATCACACGACAGAATCTCTAGACTGTTATTAATAATATTACCATAAAAGCGACTTACTGAATTTTCCGTTTAGAATAGGTAAGGTATAGGACTATGGAAAACAATTTGACAGTGCAGCCTATTTTATAAACAAAAATCGAATCACACGACAGAATCTCTAGACTGTTATTAATAATATTACCATAAAAGCGACTTACTGAATTTTCTGTTTAGAATAGGTAAGGTATAGACTATGGAAAACAATTTGACAGTGCAGCCTATTTTATAAACAAAAAATCAAATCACACGACAGAATCTCTAGACTGTTATTAATAATATGACCATAAAAGCGACTTACTGAATTTTCCGTTTAGAATAGGTAAGGTATAGGACTAAGGAAAACAATTTGACAGTGCAGCCTATTTTATAAACAAAAATCGAATCACACGACAGAATCTCTAGACTGTTATTAATAATATGACCATAAAAGCGACTTACTGAATTTTCCGTTTAGAATAGGTAAGGTATAGGACTATGGAAAATAATTTGACAGTGCAGCCTATTTTATAAACAAAAATCAAATCACACGACAGAATCTCTAGACTGTTATTAATAATATTACCATAAAAGCGACTTACTGAATTTTCCGTTTAGAATAGGTAAGGTATAGGACTAAAAAACAATTTGACAGTGCAGCCTATTTTATAAACAAAAATCGAATCACACGACAGAATCTCTAGACTGTTATTAATAATATTACCATAAAAGCGACTTACTGAATTTTCCGTTTAGAATAGGTAAGGTATAGGACTAAGGAAAACAATTTGACAGTGCAGCCTATTTTATAAACAAAAATCGAATCACATGACAGAATCTCTAGACTGTTATTAATAATATTACCATAAAAGCGACTTACTGAATTTTCCGTTTAGAATAGGTAAGGTATAGGACTAAGGAAAACAATTTGACAGTGCAGCCTATTTTATAAACAAAAATCGAATCACACGACAGAATCTCTAGACTGTTATTAATAATATTACCATAAAAGCGACTTACTGAATTTTCCGTTTAGAATTGGTAAGGTATAGGACTAAGGAAAACAATTTGACAGTGCAGCCTATTTTATAAACAAAAAATCGAATCACACGACAGAATCTCTAGACTGTTATTAATAATATTACCATAAAGCGACTTACTGAATTTTCCGTTTAGAATAGGTAAGGTATAGGACTAAGGAAAACAATTTGACAGTGCAGCCTATTTTATAAACAAAAAATCGAATCACACGACAGAATCTCTAGACTGTTATTAATAATATTACCATAAAAGCGACTTACTGAATTTTCCGTTTAGAATTGGTAAGGTATAGGACTAAGGAAAACAATTTGACAGTGCAGCCTATTTTATAAACAAAAATCGAATCACACGACAGAATCTCTAGACTGTTATTAATAATATTACCATAAAAGCGACTTACTGAATTTTTCCGTTTAGAATTGGTAAGGTATAGGACTAAGGAAAACAATTTGACAGTGCAGCCTATTTTATAAACAAAAATCGAATCACACGACAGAATCTCTAGACTGTTATTAATAATATTACCATAAAAGCGACTTACTGAATTTTCCGTTTAGAATAGGTAAGGTATAGGACTATGGAAAACAATTTGACAGTGCAGCCTATTTTATAAACAAAAATCGAATCACACGTCAGAATCTCTAGACTGTTATTAATAATATTACCATAAAAGCGACTTACTGAATTTTCCGTTTAGAATAGGTAAGGTATAGGACTAAGGAAAACAATTTGACAGTGCAGCCTATTTTATAAACAAAATCGAATCACACGACAGAATCTCTAGACTGTTATTAATAATATTACCATAAAAGCGACTTACTGAATTTTCCGTTTAGAATTGGTAAGGTATAGGACTAAGGAAAACAATTTGACAGTGCAGCCTATTTTATAAACAAAATCGAATCACACACGACAGAATCTCTAGACTGTTATTAATAATATTACCATAAAAGCGACTTACTGAATTTTCCGTTTAGAATAGGTAAGGTATAGGACTAAGGAAAACAATTTGACAGTGCAGCCTATTTTATAAACAAAAAATCGAATCACACGACAGAATCTCTAGACTGTTATTAATAATATTACCATAAAAGCGACTTACTGAATTTTCCGTTTAGAATTGGTAAGGTATAGGACTAAGGAAAACAATTTGACAGTGCAGCCTATTTTATAAACAAAAAATCGAATCACACGACAGAATCTCTAGACTGTTATTAATAATATTACCATAAAAGCGACTTACTGAATTTTCCGTTTAGAATTGGTAAGGTATAGGACTAAGGAAAACAATTTGACAGTGCAGCCTATTTTATAAACAAAATCGAATCACACGACAGAATCTCTAGACTGTTATTAATAATATTACCATAAAAGCGACTTACTGAATTTTCCGTTTAGAATAGGTAAGGTATAGGACTATGGAAAACAATTTGACAGTGCAGCCTATTTTATAAACAAAAATCGAATCACACGACAGAATCTCTAGACTGTTATTAATAATATTACCATAAAGCGACTTACTGAATTTTCCGTTTAGAATAGGTAAGGTATAGGACTAAGGAAAACAATTTGACAGTGCAGCCTATTTTATAAACAAAAATCGAATCACACGACAGAATCTCTAGACTGTTATTAATAATATTACCATAAAAGCGACTTACTGAATTTTCCGTTTAGAATTGGTAAGGTATAGGACTAAGGAAAACAATTTGACAGTGCAGCCTATTTTATAAACAAAATCGAATCACACGACAGAATCTCTAGACTGTTATTAATAATATTACCATAAAAGCGACTTACTGAATTTTCCGTTTAGAATAGGTAAGGTATAGGACTAAGGAAAACAATTTGACAGTGCAGCCTATTTTATAAACAAAAATCGAATCACACGACAGAATCTCTAGACTGTTATTAATAATGTTACCATAAAAGCGACTTACTGAATTTTCCGTTTAGAATTGGTAAGGTATAGGACTAAGGAAAACAATTTGACAGTGCAGCCTATTTTATAAATAAAAATCGAATCCCACGACAGAATCTCTAGACTGTTATTAATAATATTACCATAAAAGCGACTTACTGAATTTTCCGTTTAGAATTGGTAAAGGTATAGGACTAAGGAAAACAATTTGACACTGCAGCCTATTTTATAAACAAAAATCGAATCACACGACAGAATCTCTAGACTGTTATTAATAATATGACCATAAAAGCGACTTACTGAATTTTCCGTTTAGAATTGGTAAGGTATAGGACTAAGGAAAACAATTTGACAGTGCAGCCTATTTTATAAACAAAAATCGAATCACACGACAGAATCTCTAGACTGTTATTAATAATATGACCATAAAAGCGACTTACTGAATTTTCCGTTTAGAATAGGTAAGGTATAGGACTAAGGAAAACAATTTGACAGTGCAGCCTATTTTATAAACAAAAATCGAATCACACGACAGAATCTCTAAAATTAATAATACGACCATAAAAGCGACTTACTGAATGACAGACTCGATCACACACAATCCTTAAGTATTCGTGGAGTATCTGAGTATGTATATATACATGTATGCATGCATATGGAAGATGTCGACCAAAATTCTATCTGAATCAAAATTTTCTAATCAAAATTTTTCTAAATGTTATACTTTATAAATAAAATATTTATCCGTCATCCATATGTAATGAGAACAAGCTTCTCAAAAGCAAACACATAACCCTGCCAATATAACACTATAATATAAATACTGCTTTTTAATATAATACTAATATAACGATCAAATTAATTAAAATTTAAAATTTAGCATAAATGTCATTTTGATTTGTATTAGTATAATTACGTAACGTTAAAATATAAAAAGGTCGGTAAAACTTCAAGCTATTCTTGAAGGAATCGTTGTTCAAAGAGTTTGACGATGAAGATAAGAAATTAAATTTACATGATGGAAACTACTCATTTATGTTTATAAATTTGCACTGCATATCATCAAACAAAATTCAATATCCTTTTATCAAAATCTTTAACAGAAATTTCCAAAGTCAATTTTCGAACCTTCTGACTCAAACAACTCATGGCAGACTATAAATTTCAAGATTTTGCTCAACTTCTTATCACGTAATTCAGTTACGCAACGACATATTCAAGTTCGTTAAAGGAGAGGAAAAAAATGGCTTGCTAGTGGGCGCTCTCTAGACATGATCAATTTCTCATTTTTATGTTTCTATGTCGTTTTTTTCTTTAAAGACAGACTCGTTAGGGCGTACCGCAGCCGCTACTTTGACGTGAGCACACCTGTTGCTTTCCGATCCCATTACACTTTAACTGTGCGAAGTTAAAAAAAAAAAAGATATCATTTCAACCAAAAAAATCGAGGTCGCCTCTGCTTAAAAATGACGGTGCAGTGTGCAATTTTATCATTGAAAATTGTCCATCGCCTTAATAAGCAGACGAGAAAAGCTTTTTTTTTAATTCCTACTATTAGTTCACACTCTCACTATATATATCTTGTTCAAATTTTCAATCGTTAATAAAATACTTTTTATCATCCACTCAAGTTCAAATACATTTTTGAACTTGTAGTGGATGGCACTTGATGTTAATACAGTTTTTCAAATATTAATTCAGTAATTAAATTTTATTAATTAATTTTATTTTTTTTTTAGATTTAAGTTGCATGTATCTACCAATAGATGGCGCCAGATAAACTTAAAAAAATGAATGAAAAATTATTTATAGAGGACTTTTCTGCAATAGAGTGAAAAAAAAAAAAGTAGGCATTGACTTTAAAATTTTTTTTTTTTATATTACTTGTTTTAATTGCAAATTCTTAAAGTATCCATAATTTTTAAGATATTCAAATGATTTCAGATGTTGATTTAAAACTTTAATTTTTATCCTGATTGATACGAAGCATAAGAAATAACGGTATTAAACCAATTATAAACTTTTTGTATTGGACATGTTGTTATTGTTATGTCTAATCCTCAGTGTCCTGCAATGCTGGAAGGACATCCCATGAGTAATCTACTCATGGGATGTCCGTTATCATGGGATATCCTACTCATGGATGGATGATATTGGGCCATTTAAGCAAAACCTCAAGCCATTGAGCCATTTAAGTTAATCCTCAGTGTCCTCAATGTGGGACGGACATCCCATGAGTAATCTACTCATGGGATGTCTGTTATCATGGGATGTCCTACTCACGGCATTCTAACGGAAAGGAGCAGCTGTTGTTGTGGTATGGAGTACCAGTAGATGGAAGTCTGACTTGACTCCGTGATGCTCTTACAGACATATGAGACAGGGACCTACGGCTTAAAGTGGATTCCAAACCACCATAAACATCCATGTCACCGCCGGCACTCGAACCTTAAATCAGTGGCACCAAGTACCAAAGCGGTAGACACTGGGCCATTTAAGTCCTGTGTCGGACATAATAACGTCGTATGATCGACATGACGTATAATAGACACAATAACGTCATAACTATGCAAAAAGAAGCAAAGTTATTATATTGTTTATTATTATTATATATTTTATTTTATACAAAATATGACCAATAACCAGCTTTTTCTATGAATGAAAATAGCTTGCTTTCCCCTTACAAAGCATCATATCAAACAGCCAGGTGTAAGAAGCAATTAGGAATTGAAGCTGAATTATAGCTGAAAGTGTACAACATCAGATTTTCGGAAAGTTGTGTGACAAATTGTCTTCAATTAAAGCAATAGATAGCAATAAAGATACTCATGTCATTGTGTATATTCCATTTTGAGATGGCATGTTATCAATGGAAGAACTACTTTTCTGTAAACCAATAGAACTCAAAGCAACAGCTCTCTCATTATTTTCTACCTTAAATGATATTATAAACTAAACAAACATAGAATGGAAATATTGTATCGAATATCCACCTATGGGACTCATTCAATGTCTGGAATATTTCAAAATTATCAAAAGTACTCGTGAAACAAAAAGATTCACAGTGTATCTGGACACATTGCTTGATCCACATTATTATATTAAATACATTGTGCACATAGAATGTGCACATACGTTATGATATATACTTTTAAATACATGATCTATTGCATGATATTAAATACATTTTGCAGTATTGATGCAATCCTATTTATACAGGTATTATATTAGGGTCAATGTGTATTTTATTTTTATTGTGTTAGAACGTATTATACTTTATTTTCTTTTCCTTTTAATAGGAAAGAATTTGTATTGCCTCAGAACAAGATTTAATCGAATAAAAAATTATCATCAAAAGGTGTCTATTCCTTTTTAAAAAATAAATATTTCAATTATATTTACCTAAAATTTCTAAAATAAATAATCAATATTACATATTTTAGAAATCTTTTTCAAAATTAAAAATTATGAAATAGGTAACTTCGTACATAAATTTCACAGAAAAGAAATTAAATGCAATCATCAAATTTAAATTTTTTTCATCGATTATTTAATCGTTTCTAACATCTTAATCGTTTTCATATCCATCATGACAAAACTGTTTTTACTTCAGCTTTTAAGTGAGTTCTTATCTATGACTTAAGACACATCTGTTTAACTTTTTCAAAACACGAACAATTAAAAGTAACGCAAGCCGAATTTTTATAAGGAAAAACAATTAATCATATGTTATCATTTGTTATCCCAATGATTAATGGTTAATAAGTACTTTATCTTAAAGGGCTACCAACGTACTTGATCTGATTTTTTTTTTCTGTTATAAAAAAGTGAGGCACCGTTTCTCGTGTCAACGTCATTTGTTTTGAAACTGATATCGATTTAATAAGTAATTAATCTTGATGCTTTCCAATAATTTACTGATGCCTTTGAGTATCGCACGTGATTACTGTTAGTTCATTGAAAAACACTCACGTGGGTGAGCCTTAATAAAACTGAACGCACATAAGGGTTGTCAGTTTCAAGTAAACATGCTGGTCATGTAATGGGTACATAATTCTACAAACATTGATTTGTATGGGAATGGTCGCTTTCTTAAAGGGTTGTGAGCGTTTCTGTTGAGAAATTGGCGCAATCGCAAAATAGTGGCCGCTGGGGTTTGGAGTCAAAAAAATATTCGCCAAAGTGCGTCAAGAAAACGTTGCAATTGTAAGTGAACCGCATTTGGCAACTTATCACTCAGTTGGCTCTCTCGCCAAATCCCAATAGTTCCAATTTTGCGATTTGGTCGAGAAATTTGTGAAAGGAAAGCCTTATACTTTTCACAGACACATAGGAATTGGTTTAATTGTTATATAGAATTAATGTACAACGTTTAAAAAGCAATTTTGTTGAGTATATGTTATTCGTATATCGTAGCCTGCTAGAATGGCAATATATATACACTGAAGTGACAAAAGTCATGGGATAGCAATATGCAAATTTTCAGATGGCAGTAGCATTGCGTAGAACAGGTATAAATGCGCAGTGCTTTCGCAGAGCTTTCATTTCTGTTCAAGTTATTCATGTGAAGAGGTTTTGACGTGATGATGACCGCACGACGGGAATTAACAGACTTTGAACGCGGAATGTTAGTTGGAGCAAGACGCATGGGTCATGCCATTTCGGAAATCGTTAGGGAATTCAACATTCCCAGATCCACTGTGTCAAGAGTGCGCCGAGTATGAAATTTCAGGCATAACATCCCACCATGGACAGCGCAGTGGTCGACCACCTGCACTTAACGACCGAGACCGGCGACGTCTGCAAAAAGTCGTAAATTCTAACAGACAAATTGTAACACTGCGTCAAATAACCGCAGAAATCAATGTGGGACGTACAAGGGACTTGTCTGTTAGAACTGTGCGGAGAAATTTGGCTTTCTTGGGCTATTCCAGCAGAAGACCGACTCGAGTGCCTTTACTGACAGAATGACATCGCTTGCAGCAACTCTCGTGGGCACGTGAGCATATCGGTTGGTCCCTAGATGAATGGAAAATACGTGGTCTGGTCCGATGAGTCACGATTTCAGTTGGTAAGAGCTGATGGTAGGGTTCGAGTGTGGCGCAGACCCCACGAAGCCATGGACCCAAACTGTCAGCAAGGCACTGTTCAAGCTGGTGGTGGCTCCGTAATGGTGTGGCTGTTTTTCATGGCATGGACTTGGTCCTCTGGTGCGACTGGACCGAACATTGACTGGAAATGCTTATGTTCAGCTACTCGGAGATCACTTGCAGCCATTCATGGACTTCATGTACCCAAACAACGATGGGATTTTTATGGATGACAATGCGCCATGTCACCGGGCCACAACTGTTCGCGATTGGTTTGAAGAACATTCTGGACAATTCTAACGAATGATCTGGCCACCTAGATCGCCCGACATGAATCCCATCGAGCATTTATGGGACATCATCGAGAGGTCTGTTCGTGCCCAAAATCCTGCACCATCAACGCTTTCACAATTATGGACGTTTATTGAGACAGCATGGCTCAATATTCCTGCAGAAGACTTCCAACGACTTGTTGAGTCCATGCCACGTCGAGTTGCTGCACTTCACCGGGCGAAAGGAGGGCCGACACGATATTAAGAGGTATCCCATGACTTTTGTCACTTCAGTGTATATATATATATAACGTGTGTGTGTGTGTGTCACATTGGAGATTTTTACGTTAATGAATAACAATTCTCATTTATAGATAAGAAGTATTTTTAACTGATTTAGAATTAGTGTTAAACATATATTTCAGGGTTTTGTAGTTTAACATATACGAGGGCATCTAGGCAATTGTTTATTGACTCTCTATTCTGTTGGAGAGAAGGGAAAAAAAATGTCCTATCTTACAACGATTTTCAAAACAAATGCTTCCATTTTTTTTTTTAATTCTAGAAAAATTTAAATACAAAGTTTCTTTAATGTAGATAGAGTTTAAAATTAAATATCTAGAATTTATTTGTGTCTAATTGTAAACTTCAATTAACTCATACATATTTATTAATACAAAAAAATACGTAATAATGCGTGAAGTAATGCGTGAAGAAAATTGCCAGACGGTGATACAGTACCTACTTTAGTACGAAATTAAGAGAATTGTTGGACTCAACATTCTGTTCCTTTTAAAGAAAGAATATTCTACGAAATATGATCTATAAAATATAAAATACAAAATATAATCCCAAAGAAAAGTTAGTATTTTTTTTTTTTTTTCAATTCTAAATGTCAGCATAGATCTTACAGCGTTTACCCATCTTTTTTCCCCATACACAATGCATGTGTATGGGGAAAAGTTGAATATCGCCCAGTTGAATATCGCCGACCTACAAAAGACAACAAGTGATAACGGTTACTGCTACTGTCACATCGCAATGCCTAGAGCTGAAATACCACATTACAGAATGATATCGCTAAAATCTCTATGAGACTCTGCTGTTTTTAAGTAGTTATCTGTGGAGTTGATCATTGGGATACAAAATTGTGAGGAGTTAGTAGCTGATGCTTATTTCTCAGAAATTTACATATAGTGCGCCTACAATTATTTGTAGGTTTTTTTAATGCGCCCCAACTTTAGAAAAGTTTGAAGACCACTGAATTAGAAAGAGAAAACTGCTTATTTTCTTTTTAATTGCAATATAGGATATATTTTCAACAAAGATTAATCGTTTACAACTATTAGAAGACGAATTTCATGACATTAATAAAAATTTTGTATAAATGATCCCCTACAGTTTTTCCTTGATGACATCTTATTTACTAACGTCAGTTCTTTACATTTCATCATCATTATTTTCTGATTTTCTACGGCCAAAAAAATTAGTTGACTTTACGAAGTCATTTATCACTTCGGTAATATGGCATTTTAAGACTTGTTCGCACATAACTGTTTTCAGCAAAAATAAAAACTTAAAAAAAAAAGCTTTCAACATAAGTAATAGACACACGGCAATTATTTAGCTTCAGTCAGCTATTCGGAACAGCAATTCATCTAATTCGATCACTTAATTGGATTATTAGAAATAACAGATGAATCGCATTGCAAGCAAATATGCTGCTTTATCATGATCCATCTACAAATAAAGAGCGACATATAAACTGAAAGCTTTCTGAAAGCAGGTAACAAATATCAAATATAACAAAAAGGAAATAATTCTAGTATTTCGTAACCTATATTTATTATACTGAGATACGATACGATTTGTTAAACAATGATAAATAGGTTTTTTATTCCAGGAATGCATTAAGCAAATAGTATGCGATGATTTTGAATTTGAATTTGACAGCGTATAAGAGTGCTGAAAAGTTTTTTCTATCAAAATATATATTGGATTAGTATGCAATAGCAGGAAAAAGATTAATATCGTATATTCAATTTTGTCACATTGAAATTCTTACACTGAAATAGTAAATTTCAATGTATTTTCTTACATTGAAATAGTAAATTCTTAAAATTAAATTAAATATTATTCTTCCGATTCTCAAAATCAAATTAAATACACTCATGTCCATAAATTAAGGATAATGAAGTTCAGGCAAAGAAAGAGACAGAAGCAAAACAAATTTGACTTATTTGTAAAGTCTATTTATTAAACAAAAGGTAAAGAGCAAAAAAGATGCTATATGTTTGACATAATTAATAAAAATTGCGATTTTTACTCCTTGGAGGAAATTTCAAAAAGAACCTATTTACAAAAAACAGTATAACATGGTTAGTATGATGGTTAATATGGAGTATGTCTCCCGGACGATGCAATACAGGCCTTACAACGCCTAGGCATGCTGAGTATCAAATTGTCAATGGTGGGAGGGGGGGGTTGACGGGCTGCAATTCGTTGGCCAAGCATATCCCACGCATGCTCTATTGGATTCAAGTCCGGTGAGTATGCTGGCCAATCCATACGGGTGATATCCTCCAATTGAAGGCATTCGTCTACAATGTTTGTACGGTGAGGACGGGCGTTTTCATCCATAAACAGAAATTCAGCACCCATGGCGCTCCGAAACAAACGTACATGTTGTTCCAGAACGACATCCCGATAGATGTGGCCTGTCATCGTTACACTCTGAACATGCAGGTCAGTTCTGGAACCAAGAATAATTCCTCTCCAAACGAGCCATCTTGCACCACCGTAACGGTGTCGTTCAATGGTGTTCTCTTTGTGGTAACGGGTACCTGGCGCTCTCCATATGAAAGTCCGGCGAGAATCAGACTGCAAACTAAACCTGGACTCGTCTGAAAACATCACACAAGACCACTGCTGCGGTGTCCACAATGCATGCTCTCTACTCCAGGTTAATCGCAGGCGACAGTGAGTTGCGGTGAGTGGAACACATCTGACAGGCCTACGAGCATATAGACCAATGTTCCCTAAGCGTCTGTACACGGTCTGCGGTATTTTAGAGTTCAATTTCTGTGTGATTCTGAATTATCCTTAATTTATGGACATGAGTGTATTATTCTTCCGATTCTTTAAATTAAATTAAATATTATTCTTCCGATTCTTTAAATTAAATTAAATATTCAAAAATAAATTAATAAAATGTAAAAAATTTCTTATTAATTCATCCCTATTCACAAACTATAATATTAATTTTCGCATTTTCTAAGCATGGTATTTAGCTGTATGGGAATAAATTCAATCCGAAATTAAAAATAATAATAAATACATAAAAATGGTATACCACATTATGAATTATATCACAAAAAATAAAAATATAAAGAATGTTTTCTATAAATTGTCAAAGTCGTTGTTACTTTTATAAAAATAACATACATCCTATGAATTCATCAAAAAAAAATTATTTAATCGATTTATTAAAGAATGATTAGTATCTGTTTTTCAATTATTTTAACATCTTAATTGAAATTAATTCACATGTTATTCAAAAGAAAGTATGACATCACACTTTAAACCCTTGTCCATGACAAAATCAGAAAGTATAGCGAAAAAAATATGACCTGTTGCAAAACATTTTGTATCAGCACGTTTCAATCGATGCCATTTATAGTACAGCAGAATTTCAGCAAGACGTCCATTATTATGATTATCTTTAACTCTAGGCCAGAGATTAGAAGAGGCCTTAGGGTCTAACACAGACGCAAAAATAATGAAAATAAACTGTGACAAGCATCAATCAGGGCCACCGCAGTTTACTTTGATCATTATGTAAAATTTAATATGTCAAAGATTTTTTTTATAACCGTAGGCTATCTGCAAATTTGGAGTAATTCAGTGAATGTTTAATATCAGGATATCGTTTTATATTGTATTCTTTGAGGTATGATATTGCTTCATAGCAAATCTACACATAGCCTTATTAGACTCAATCACGAAATCTCCTCATCCATGAATCCCCATAGCTCTTTAAATTCTCTGCATTTACTACGTATATTTTGTTTCTTTTCCATAGTTATACAAATCCACACAAAAACGCATTAACACCAAATCAAAATACATTTATCTCTCCGAAATCAAAATTTGATTCTGCCCAACTCTCTGTTGCTTCCCGTATTTATACCAAGCGTCCTCGGAATATATTAGAATACCCTCGAATCTTCCAGACAAACAATCAAGTGCAGCAGAACTTTTCCAGAACATGTTACCTGCTGCAGATACTCGCTACAAAATATCATAACCAAGCATAATTGACGTTTTTGCGTAATTCCGACAGAAAACGGCGTTATACTACTGTAGTGAAGATGGCATCTCCACAGCATCTTCCCCGTAAGTACCAACCGAAATTGCGGAGTTTGCAGCTTTCGTGTCTTAGATACTTACTCGCCGATTAGTTGCGAAACAAAAATTTGCTAGTAATACAAAACTACAAAACAACAGTATGTTAGTATCATAAGTTAGCTGGGTCTTGTCCCTTGGGACTTAGTGGAGGAGTTCAATGTGGTCTTTAAGGCCTAAAAGTTTAGAGATCCCTGCTCTAGACCATGGGCATTTCGTGAGCAGTGGCGCGATAAACGCTGAACACTTGGACAAATGAATAGCACTTTGACAAATGGATTCATGGAAATTCATTGACAAATGAATTCGGATAATACGTGCATCTAGCTACACCCCGCCAGGAGATTTTATATGTATCACCATACCAATTCTTCACCTGGTATAAGGATTTGGGATGGCGTTGGACTTTATCCCTCCCCCCCCCCTTATTTAGAGTCCGCTGCCTCACCTTACCTTCGAAGCTTTCCAGTAGCCATGTTTCAAAAGGACAGCGGCACTCAATGTTCAAAATTTCTTCTTCTTTCACTGTATTCTATTATTGCCTTGGCTGACCCGGATTTTTTTATCTGTTGTTCATCGAATGTGTCTAGTCGATGTTTGGCAAGCAACTGGCCCAGCATACACAACCCGTTATACACTATATCAATTTTGGAAACACATCCAAAGACACATCCAAAGCCTTTTCATTCAATACTGAGGGGTGTAGCAGCATCTATTGTCAGCAGCTCTATATTCCCCAACTCAAATGGAGCTGCATTGCCAATCGTTTCACATTTGTCTAATAAATTTGATGTTGCTTACTCTCTTTTTTGTGTTGCATTTTGGAAGTCCAGCAGTGTATAAAAGGTTAAAATAGTCACGAGATTGACTTTTCTTAAAATTTTATTTATTTGCAAGTACGATTAATTTGTATCGCTAATACTTTTTTGTTAATATTTTTTTACATATTTTAGAATTCATATATTATAAGCTGTAATCACACATACGTTTTAATTAAAATTACTATTTTTAAATTTGACTTTCGTAACAAATTTGTCGTTATGCAACTCATGGCTTAATGGCAGGGTGCGCAGCTATTGTGCATAAGGTTGGAAGAAGGACACCAGCATCCTTGGTGTCAGTTTCAGAAGCGATGAAACTCGAAAGTTATTGTGATAAAGTGTGATATTAATCAAAATATCTTGATTAATCTAATGATTAATTTGATTAATCTCCTTAATATTAATCAAAAATATCGTCATTTAAAAACAAAAATAATCAATTACCTTTAAAATTAAATTCTAATAAATATACTGAACTTAATCAGTGTTAAGGAGGCTTAAACTTTACTAACTTCACCTTGTTTTTATTGAAACAATTTTCAGCTGTGAACATATTCTAGTTTAAACAACTTTTATATAATTATGCTGTTATCCTATCATCTTTGAACGATGATAAAATAATTATGATAATCTTTGAAAACAAAACTGATCTAAAAGAAAAGATTTTGATGTAGTGATTTCGGAAGAGTAGTAAAATAAAGAGCAAAAAAAAAAAAAAAAAAAAAAAAAAAAAGCAATCCCATGCTGTACTATTATCAGATATAATTATGTTTTTCTTGTCCATAATTTTTATGTATCCTCAAACTCTTCAATCAAATAGTGGGACTAAATTAGAGTTAATCGTGTAAACATCTGTTGATAACATAACTACAGCTCATTTTTTTTAAATCTATTAAAAATGATATCATCACTAATATGAACTGTTGACCTACACCCTCTGAAGTTTTGCTTTTTACATTAAACAAACACTACTTCATCATTCTTTTCCCGGAAAACAATCATTCTGAGTGTTTATTTCTAAATGCATATATTATTTTTTAATTATCTTTTTTGTGTATGCTAAAAAAGGAATGCTTAAATGATAGTTTAAGGGTAGTTATCTTAAAATATTTTTTCCGAATCGAAAACTGGGGACTGCTTTTTTTTTTTTTTTTTGCTTATACATCTTGAGTATCATGTTTTACTTATGTACTACTGTGTCCAAAAGTAAAACCAATTTTCAATTTAAAATTCCTGGGGCTTATGGAATTTCAATTTTCTTTTCTTTTTAGGTTGCTGGCGCTGTCCTTGACATCTGTGTGAAATTTTGCTGGCGCTGTCCTTGACATCTGTGTGAAATTTGCTGGCGCTGTCCTTGACATCTGTGTGAAATTTTGCTGGCGCTGTCCTTGACATCTGTGTGAAATTTTGCTGGCGCTGTCCTTGACATCTGTATGAAATATGACGTCAAAATATTCATTAGTGTGTGAGTTACGCTTGGTTTTGTGAGACGCTAAACCTGATTTCGGCGATTTTTGAAATATCTGATTTAATTGAGCAAAGAACTTGCAATAAATTTTGTTTGCGGTATGAATATTAGTGTGCGGAAACGTATAGAACGTTTCAGAAGGCATTCGGTGAGCAAACTATATCGGAAAGAAATGTTTACAAGTGGTACAAACAGTTCACCTGATATAACATCATGCGACTTCTGGCTGTTCCCTAAACTCAAAAGACCAGTCCGCGGACGCCATTTTTAGTCGATTGAAGAGATTCAACGTGACTCGGCAAGCGCTTTGAAAGTCATCCCTGCCGAAGACTTTTTAGCATGCATTGAGGATTGGAAAAACGTTGGCATAAGTGTATTGTGCAGATTACTTTGAAGGCGATGAAATAAATTTGAAAGAATAAATAAAGAGTTTTTGAAAAAATTAAAATTGGTCTTACTTTTTGGGCACAGTAGTATATAAACAACCTACCGATGGGTCATTGGAGAACATTGAGGGTCATTGAGAGTGAACTTTTAGGAATAATTGTCTCGTCTTAAGGGAGGAATTACCACAATTCATTCTAATTTTCCATGAGACGCTAATACACGTTTTCATAATTTCCATCGATTATGTTCGCTTCTGAAAGCAGTGGCTGCGATGACAGCAATTAGCGTATTATAACCTGCCCGTATCTGTACGCTAACTGCGCAACTGACTAATGATCAAAGAGATTGATGCATCCAAGTTAAATTCCTTATCAGTTTTCGAAACATCAACATGTGAGACGCTAACATGCGTTTTCATTATTTCCATCGATTATGTTCGTTTCTAAAAGCAGTGGCTGCGATGACTGCAACTAGCTTATTATAACCTGTGGGCATCCATGCGCTAACTGCCAAATTATTAATGGTCAAAGAGATTGGCGCATTTAATTTAAATTCTTAATAAATTTTTGAAATATTAACTTCTTAACGTATTTCTACCAATTTATAAAGATTTCGCTTTCACAACAAATTTTAATAAGTTCATTTTTCAAATAGTTCTACTGGATAAGTATTTGTACTAGTTACTCTAGATCATGTACTATGCACTATTTGCCACAGAAATAAAGGGACCTGGAAAGTGTATCAGAAGTATCCAATGCCCAGGACTGCTCTGTAAAATAAAATTCAATTTTAAAGGTTTCCATCATTAGTTCCAATAAATGAAACTAAATATA
The DNA here is from genome assembly GCA_021605095.1 of Caerostris extrusa. NCBI lineage: Eukaryota > Metazoa > Arthropoda > Arachnida > Araneae > Araneidae > Caerostris > Caerostris extrusa. The sequence goes on along the minus strand of BPLR01005791.1, from coordinate 62,162 downwards.
CCACTCCTTTCTCCATAACTTTATAGTGGTCAGATGACCAATTGGCTAGTGCTTTGGCACCACAGACTTCAGATCCAAATCCTGCTGGTGGCACGAATGTTTGTTAATGGTTCGGAATCCACATTAAACTTTATGTCTAGGTCTGATTAGTCAAAAGTTTGCGAAAAAAAATGAAATTGAACTACAAACCAAGCCGTAACTTTACATATAATTCGGCCTTTTCCGTCTTAGGCCAAGAAAATAACACCTAAAAAGGGCATCCAATGCCTTGATAGCTTTACAGTAGGCAATATAATTTTAAAGACATTGTTTACTTCACTGTTTCTAATAAATAAAACTAAAATACTGTTATTTTCACAGTAACTTTATATGCTATTCAGCATATTTCCTGACAGTCCCGAAAATAGAGAGACCTAAAAATGTATGTCCGATGGCTAAGACAATGTGATATTAACAATTTTAAATGTCATTTTAAAGGCTTTTCACCATTATTTCCAATAAATGAAATTAAATATACCACTCCTTTCACAGTAACTTTATATGTAATTTTGCATGTTTCATCTCAGGCGACAAAGTACTAGCACCTGCAAAGTGCATCCAGTGCCTAGACAGCTCTGCAATATAAGACTTTTCGTCATTGTTTCTAATACATAAAACTAAAAATACTATTCTTATCTCAGTAACTTCATATGTTATGCAACCTATTTCATGATAGACCCGAAAATAGAGACCTAAAATGTGTGTCATGGTTGAGACAATGTAATTTTATAGGCTTTTCACCATAATTTTCCTGTGAGTAAATATCACAGAAAAAGAGTTTGACAATCCCAATAACTCATACGGCAACGAACCTCCATAAATCTAATAGCATATTCATAAATCCTACCTTTTCTTTGAGAATTATGATCAGCCCCACGAGCAATAAATGGCAGCACACTGTTTGCTTTATCTAAATGACACGGACGTTATCGGGCAGATATCTTACGATCCCATTTTCTGAAACACTGATGTAGAGGCGTTCCTACAGTGGATGTGCCCGAACTACGAAAACATACATTACCACGGTGGTTCTTCCTGCTATATCAGATATCGCAACGTGTAACGAAATATGATAATAACTTCTGCCTCATGTTTTAACGAAATCTTTACACAAGATGATTACTTACAGGGGTGAGGTCGAGAAACATGAGTGAGTGAGAGAGATGTTTCTCTTATTATAAGTGAATTTTTCATTGGATAATTCGGTAATTATTGTGTTAGGTCTTATCACATCTTATCATTTGTAACAGAACCGATCAATTCTCCATTTGGATATTTTACAACTGGAGTCGGTCTTTTTTAGATGCAGTGAATCTCATAGATCTGCATCCTGACGTTTTTACAGGTAGATTTGTAGGTAGTGTAATTCACCGTGCCACAATTATTTATATTGCAGCTCTGCAGTATCAGTTTTCCGTTTTATTTATTGTTAGAAATTAGATACCGATGACAAACTTAATTTTTATGAAAATTACATACCGTTACGCTAATTTATAACGACAGTATTATAATATTTTGTCAATGGGAAATTTCAAATGAAAATATAGTTCGTATAAAAGCAGAAATTTTTTTTTAATTGAAATCATTTAATTTTTATTAATGTTTTATGAGCACCAATTTATTTTTAATATCCATCTATAATTCGTAATAGTTTTATATCAATTCAAATGAATTATACAAACTTGTTAGTTTGTGTATATAGTTAGATTTTAAATTGTAAATATTAAAACATATAATTATCGTAATAAAAGCTTACATCATTTCAACTATAAGCAAAACTTGGAATTCCATAAAAAAAATGATACTGCAATTATTAATTTTTACTCCCCCATTCTTTAATAAGGAAAAAATTCAAGCAGGGGTTAACTAAATATTAAAATATATATATATAGATATAAATTATTTTCCTTTACAAAAGGCCATAATAACTTAATATTATATACAACATATTTTAAGTTAGCTATATATGAATAATTAGAAAGGCGGGGCTAACTAAATGTTAAAAAATATATATTGTTATCAAAGTTTAATATCACTTCAACGATAAGAAAAACTTTGAATTCCATAAAACTATGGTACTGCAATTTATTACTTTCCTCCCGTCATTTAAAAAGGAAAAAAAAAAAAATTCTATAAGGTGTCTTTTAATCTTAATTTAATTAATCTTAATCTTTTAATTAATCTTTTAATCTTAATTAATTTAATTTTCCTATATTTTCTTTTTTGCAAAATGCCGTAGTAACTTTATATGATTTTCAACTTATTTCATGTTAGCAATATATGAATAATTAGAGAGGCTAACTAAACATTTAAATATGCAAAATACCAATAAGTGGAATAAAAAATACCAATAATATAATGCAAACCACCAATAAGTGGATTAAAATATAAAAATAACTAAAAAATACTTTTCTATATGCAAAAATGATTAAATTTAACAGTTTATGGATCGCAAATAAATTGGTAAGGAGGAGTTCAACTAAAGTTTATGGATAATCCGAAAGTTTCTCCTAGGTTTTAAAAAGGAATTTGGGTTACTTCCAAATAAAAAAAAGTTTCCAAATATATATTTTTGTGAAAAAAAATAGGTATTTTTTGCTTGAAATTAGATATCTTGCTTTATAGATATCTAACCTTATTAGATATCTTAAGGTAATTTGCCTTTTATTCACAGAAACCCCAACTAGGATCACGGCTCACAATTTGAGAACCAATGCCATACATTTTCACCATTAGAATTTATGTAAGATTGTCGTATTATGTGTCCATTTGTTAAAAAGTTACGATAACGTTAAAAAGATTAATACTTGGCATTGTCAAGTATCAAACTACTACTAAAGTTTTATACTATCAAGTATAAAACTTTTTAATATTTACAAATTAAAAAGTGTAACCAAACTTCCTCCTACGCACTGCAAGAGCGCCCCCAGTGGCCTTCAGGAGAAATGGTCAGTAGGCCTCAAGGACAGAATAACTTGAGCTCCTGCTGAGAAACGTTTAGTTAATAGTCTCTCACAGAGAGGAAGTATATTTGGCGCCCTCTGTGCGTCGCCGAGTTTCGTGTTTGTAGCTTAGAAGTGGAGTTTTTCTATGAATCTATAATTATCTGTCTTTAAATGTGTTAAACAATATATGTGTGTGGTGTTTGGGGAGCTCTCTAATCTGTAATTTACTCACACCCAAATACAATCGTATTGCCCAACCTGCACTGCTGCGGTCGATACAAAAATTTTTGCGCTATCTGTAAGAATCACTATCTACGTTATCTTGCTAGTATCACTATCAAGTTCCCTGAAAGCAGTGACAGCAAATTTCCTCATTAACGAATTCGATCCTTCCTCATTCGAATCTCACCTTTCTACTAGCTAATTGCATACATTAGCACTCGCCTACGAGTCGGACAATAAAAATATTTAAAATTTCACATTGTTCTGCAGGTGTTTAAAACCAAAATATTTAGTTTTAAAACTTTAACTCAACTTTTAATTAACTCAATTTTACCCTTTTTTTTTTTTTAAGTATCAACAAAAAATCTGCATTCATGTGAAGTATAAAAATTATTTTCCTTATAATAGTATTTAAACTTTTCGGAGTAGAATTGTATAAAGTAATTGATGTATTAGATGTACTTAAGATTAATACTAGTAGATGTATTTAGACAATTTATCATGACTACATTAAAAGTATACAATAAAATTTTAATTACATTGTTATCAAACATTTATTTTTGTACTTAAATAAATAATATTTGTTAATAATGTTATTTTCAATAAAAAAAAATGTATAAAATTCATTAATTCTATTTGTGATTTTATGAGTAAGTTTATAGCCATTTTCTTAGTTTTTAATAGAAATAATAGATACATAAAATAAATGAAATAAAATGAAAAATTTTATTGTATAAAAATTTAGTTGCATAATTTTGTATTGAAAATCATTACATTGTGGTTGAAATGATAATTGTATGACATTTATAACAAAACCTTTTCAAATGTAGACTTCTTTTTCATATAATAAATCACACTATACAAAAGTGATTATAAGAAAGTTTGAATAATTCAAATGATTTAGAAATCAATCGAAACTTAAGATTAATTTTAATCAATGACAGATTAACAATTCTACTATTCAAATAATAAAAAAATAACATTCTATCAAAGTAATAACTTTTTATATATTTGAACATCAAATGGCGCCATTGAACATGATTTGCTATGACTACAAGTATAATGCAAATTACTTGCAATTTATATCAAACTAATATTGAAAATATCTTTTGTTATTTACTTTTCAAAAAATTATCGCTTTCGTTTTCAACGAACGTCAACCCATTGGTCTTTCATACTGTTTTTTTTTTTTTTTTAAGAGTCTTTCATTTATTGACAACTCAACCCGAAAAGCTCAGTCGCAAACATTCGCATGACCTTAAACTTTGACCTTGCCAGTGTTGACAACCTCTTAAAATGCTGTCGCACTACAACCGACAAAAAAAAAAAAAAAAATCTCAAAAGCATCATTTCTGAATAATAAAAGTTGAACGAGTTCAATATTCATCTATTCATAAACAAGTAAGGTGGAATAAAAAAAATAGAATAGAATTCTTTTATAGAATTTTTGGATTGGCAATGATTCAAAACGATTGCAAATTTAATTCGAGCAGCAACTGCCTCCTTGAAAGTTGATTATAAAAGAACTGAAAAGAAAATTTTCTTTTTTTTTTTATTTATTTGTTTTGTTTTGTTTGGCGCGAACTTCAAAGAGTTGAATGTTCTTAATATTCCCTTTTTGGGTCGGACAATGAATTACAAAGTAAAAGATGTGAATTCGAAAGTCGGTGATTGACATGGTGGAACTAATCTAGATGGGACACAAGTGTTCCAAAGCATTTAAATAGTTCCACTCTTGTCGAGAATTTGATTTAATTGATTTTTGGGTGGGCTGACTTGTCGAATTGTACTTTAGAATTGATTGTAGGAAGTGGATGTTACTTTTTCTTCTTTTTGTTATTACTTTTAAGGGTGCCCATGTTAGAAATATGTTATTTTCAGAGATTGTTAACTTTTTCAAGATAAAAAATACGTATCCAAATAATTTCGATTTTTTTAAATAAATATCGTACTAATAATATTCAAATAACAATAATAATGTTAATAATAAATTAATATTAATAATAATAAACACAATAAATAATAATAATAATAAACATAATAAATAATAATAATAATAATAATAATAAATAATTTAAATTAAAATAAATTTGTTTGTTTTTTTTATTAGGAGGACTATAAAAGTATGTATAGATCTGAAAATGTGTACTTTTCAGTTATGGTTATTGGTTCCAAAATAAAAATATAATGACTTAAAATATGAAAAATATTTTCAGTCATTGAATATTAATATTAATGACTTAACATTTAATGACTAAAAATGTTTAATCACTTATTATTTAAAATATTAAAAAATAATTTTATTGTTTCATGACATTATTATCTTGATAAACCTTTTAATTAATGGCTTTAATTAAAATGTCTATCAATTTAATGATAGCGGTTCGGAATACACGTTAAACTGTAGATGTCTTAATTATCCCAAAGTGTGCAAAAACACGACAGTAGAGCGACAAACAAACAATTGAATTAGTCAAAATATTTTATTTGAAAGTCCTCCAAAAGCGAATTATATTGAATGGATTATTTACAGTAACTCAGCGGATCAGAACGAAAAACACGACTGATAGATTTGTCCAACTTGGTACCCAATGATTAAAAAGAACACAAACAATCCCGTGGAGATTCTTCGTCTCTGCTAATGGCAATTTAAGCTATATCCAATTGTAACAAACCGTATAGAAATTAAGCGCTCGTTGGAGCGTGCCGAAGTCTTTCTCTTGGAACTAAGTCTTTTTCAGCCTTCCGGTGGAAAGTGTTCTAATGACGCAGGTCCGTTGCAAGATTCATGGTTGAGGTGCTGGCAGCCAGTAACAGTTCTGTTCTCACAGTGTCGCTCGATTTAGGGATTACCAGATCAATTGCATGCTTGGCGGATCGAGGTATCTTCAAGCAAGAGCAGGTCGAATGATCTGTGTGAAGGATTTGGGAATGAGTCTGTTCTATTAAATGACTCAGATGAAATGGTTAGATCAGTAACCTTTTATAATAAGGAATGCAAACTGAGAATGCAGAAATGCATATTGTAAGTATAAATAAATTGAGGTAATATAAGTAAATAGTTATGAATTTTTGAAAAATGATTTAATGTAAATTTTGTCAGAATGTATTTTTAGGAATGAGTCTGTTCTATTAAATGACTCAGATGAAATGGTTAGATCAGTAACCTTAAAAATAAGGAATGCAAACTGAAAATGTAGAAATGTTTGCTTTTAAATATTATGAGTATAAATTGAGGTAATATAAATAACTAATTATGAATTTTTGTAAAAGGTATTAATGTAAATTTTGTTGAATGTAAAGGATTTAGGAATGAGTCTGTTCTATAAAATGGCTCAGATGAAATGATTAGATCAGTAACATTGCATAACATTAGAAAGAAAGAATGAAAACGCATAACGCAGAGAATTTTAGGGCGGAAGTTCAATCAATAGGCTTTGTTGCAGACACTGTTTCAAAAAACGGGGGAGACTCGTGGCATTTGTGAAATTTAGCATCTTGCCTCGTGAGTCGGACTATCTGTTGGGAATTTTCCGAGTTTTTTTCCATAAGATACTCATATACGGGGCTGTTCACCCTAAAGTGCCGGAAGGAACTCCCCCTCCTTCTTCAGCGCCAAGGACACAGAAGAAGCCACACACAACAACACAACACAACTTCTTCACAACAGAAACCATCACAAGAAATTTCTACCTATGGGTGCTCCATCACAACAGAAGCTGCCCCCTGTTTCCTTCCTTCCTTGAGAGCACATGGGTTCTTGGACTTGGTATTCTTGAAATTAAAATGGTAAAAATTTTTGTGTTCGCGAGGGTTTTTTAATTTTTTTAAATTAATTTTACGTATTTTTCTAATAAAATTAATAGGTTATTAAAATATTCCCAGCATTCTTTTGCAAGTTTGTTTCTTAATTAAATTTACCTAAGTAAATACATAGTTTCATTGAAGTTGGATTACGCTGAATCATATCTGCTATTATATAATGTAGTAAAATATTTGGCATTGTGGAAAAAGGTATGATCCAGTCTTTTATCGTCCAAATTATTTATTCCACCTGCTAGTAGGCAGACAGCCTTGGCCCACCTTGGAGCTGTTGGGCCAATGAAGAAGTAGAAGAAGAAGAAAATTATTTCATTATTGGAAGTGCATTATTGGTATGTATTCCTTATTAGAAGTGTATTAATATAGTAAATTACTTCCTTATTGGAAATGCATGTAACTTATTCCAGCGATTCATTAATGGTGGATTTCAATAAAAACGATGCAAATGTCAATATTTTTGTAAAAGAATTGGGAATATTTTTGAACAGATGAATATAATTTAAAAATTTAAAAAAAAATTAGATGTATTTGAGGTTTACAAAATTATATTAGCTTGATATATGCCGTACAACACAGACTTTTTCCAACATTTAGAAAGAAGTTGAATATTAGATTAATTTTTGTTGCAGCTTCATAAAAAAGATTAATCAAAATTTAATTTGATATTAATATTAAAAAGTTTCTTAAAGATTCCTATTATAACATTTCCTCATTGGTGCAACAGCCCATGGGGGGACATGGCTGTCTGCCTACTGCCAGATTCCGAGGCAGGAGATGTTTTTATTTTTACAGGGCAGGGTTGTCAGCCATACACTCAACACTCTGCAGTCATATTAGACCGGCACCTACGGTTTAAAATGGATTCCGAACCACTACGAACATCCATGGTACCGCCGGTACTCGAACCAGTAACTTGCGGCACAGAGCACCAGAGTGTTGGAATATAACATTTATGTATTAATAATAAATAAATGAGTGTTTTTTACGTAAAAATTAAACTGTTGGGTTGGAATTTTTCTTTTTTATAATTATTATCTTCATAGACATTTTAATTAAAGCCATTAAATTGGACAGACATGACATTTGAGACAGACATTTGACAGACGCTATCAAATGTCCATGTTACCACCAGGATTCGAATTTGAAGCCTGTGGTATCACAGGCCAGAGCCCTAGCTAATTAGCCATCAGGCCGCTATAACTTAATTTCATTATATTTAATCTTAAAATATTTTTCTTTAAAGAAATTGTTGTTACTGTTGTTGTTCCTCAATCCACTTAGTAGAAAGCAACATCTAGATCAAGTCCAAAAATCTATGTAGTCTCATGGAAATACGGAAAGTGTGTGGGGGGGCAGCTTCTGTTGTGATGAAGTACTCGTAGAAGTCTGACTTGGGTCCATGACGCTGACTTTTTAAGGAGTAGGGTTGTCAGCCCTAGGCCCAACGCTCTATAGTCATATTAAGCAGGGACCTAAGGCGTAAAATGGATTCCGAACAACTCCAAACATCCATTACACCTCCGGGACTCGAACCCTAAACTTGTGAAACCGAGCGCAGTCACTCGGAGATGAGGGAGTCTATTCGAAACCGACACGTCAACCCAAACAGAAGAGAAACAAATTGAAGTTATCTATGCTAGTGATGAAAATGATAAATTTCTTATTCTAAAAATTTTTCCATTGGGTTCCAATAGAAGAGTGGGCATTGCAAAACCTTCAGATGTCGTATCTGTGGTATATATTCCAAATTGAAATGATATATGAATGTAGTTGCACAATATGAATATGTAGTTACCCAACATGGATGTAGTTGCATAATATGGATATGTTACATAATATGGATATGTAGTTGCATAATATGGATGTAGTTTAGCAATCTATCCTCCCTTGGTATAGTTCAGGTAACCTGAATATGTTTATTGTCTGCCATTTTAGTTATGAAGTGATATCAGATACCTGGTATTTGAAAACAGCATTTTTTATTCGCGCGAATAGTATAAGTTAAAGAATCTAACTGTAACAAAAATCGTAAAATATAACTAATTATTTTTTAGCTAAACTACTAATGCATTTTTTTATATGAATCAAAATTATTAAGTCGTAATTATTTTGAAAAACTAATAATGACAATCTTTAGTCATCACTAATTATTCATCTTTTCCGTCATTTATATACAAAATCAATAATTAAATTCTGTTACGAAAAGAATATCAAAATGCAATTGGCAAATTCAGTGTACAAGGAATCAGTATAATAAATAATCTGTAGAACCTTCTATAGTAAAAACTTTTTATAAATTTAGTAACGATTAATATTAAATTATTAAATTAACAATTATCAAATTATTAAATTAACAATTATTAAATTTTTAAAATTAACAATAATTATTAAATTTTCATTTAATAACCTTTAAAAGACTTTTAATACTTTCAATAAATGTTTTATTAGGGAAAATTACGCCTTCAACTTGTGGGCGTCATGTACCAAGTATGTATCCACAAACAGCCCGCTGATGGGTATTGAAGGAAGGGCAGTGCCTTCCGGGGGGTGAGACATTTTAACTATCCTGAATTTGACTACCGTATAGGAAAAAACCTAGAATACTCCCACCAACCAGTTTGACTATTGATGTGAGGCACTTTTAATCGTCACAATCACCATCAAGCCTCCATTTTTCTGAAAGCTGTGACTACAGCAATGCCATGAGTGGATTTGAACCTGCGCGCTTAGCTGAACACGTCGCCACTGAGCCACGAGCCAAGACAAAATTATGATCTTTATCATGCAAAACATATAGTTTATATACATTTTTGTCAGAATCAAATAAGCTGAATAACCTAAACATAATTTATTACATTTTTATGTATCTCAAATACATATTTATTAGGCATATGAGATCATAAATATTATATAATCATGAATAAAAAAACGCTGTCTCAATTTAAGTATTTTTATATAAACTTAACAAACAGTCTTGATATTATCTTTTCTTCTGATGTTCTTATACGCCAGAAAATAAGAAAGTATATTTATCTCCAAGTTGATAAATATGCACCCATACATATAAATATATATGTACAGAAATAAAATATGCATCTTACGAAAAATACAATATATTTTTTTTTGTCTTACAAAGTGACCAGAATATGTAATCGTTTTTCAATGATGCTACTTCTTACGCAAATTCTACAGAAATTAACGATATTTTTATAGACATTATTTTTTCACAAAAACCATGTAAATTTCCTGCATTTGCATTGATATGGGGATGCATAATTTATACTGGACTCAAGTATTCTGTACGTGATTAGAAAACCCCTACTGTGTAATATTTTAGAAAAGATAACAAACATAAAAAAAAAAAAAAAGTTTAAAGAAAAATTCTTCAGTAAATCTGAACCGAGATTAAGATCTAATTTATACAATCACTTCTCGTTCTGAAACATTGAACCACCCACCTTTTTTGTAAACCCAGAACCAAAAGATGGTTACCCAGAAGCCTTTGTGGTTCTCCTTCAATTGACAGGTAATCGACAGTTGGTTAATTTTATCCCTCCCCCTTTTTAGACATCAATCTTCTTCACTACTTTTATGCTCAGCTGTCACTTTGGGTGATATGCACCTGAAATGCAGTAAATGGTTTTTAAAACACTACAGCGTTTAATTCGGTTTTTACACCTGTTCCATTGTAACTGAATAATTTCAGCTGCCCAGTCAATAAAAACAAGAGGCAAAAGAAACAAAGATATAAAAGAAAGATAATGGAATATCTTTTGTAATCTTTAGATTATTATTGATAAAACAATGCAAGTAAAGATTATCGTTGAAGCAAAAAAAATCCCAATCAGTTTTTTAAAAAACATTATGATATGGAATGAAGTTTATTGAAAACATTTTATTAAAAGAATTAAAAGAATTTTAGTGTAGTATGTTTAGTATGCTAGTATGTCAGTTTAGTTTTTTTTTTCTATGTTTAGTATTTTTTTTAGTACGTAAAATAAAAACCAAAATTTTGTAAAAAGTATATCTCAAAAATTTTAAACGTTGCAAAACATTCTAACTTTTTTTTTTTTTTTTAAGTTTCAAGATATTTTTAATAATTTACAGTTATTGTAAATGATTATCTAATAAATTCATATAAAAATCCTGCTCAAAAATCATCATAAAAATCAATTAGAAATTTAATGATCATTTCTTACAGTGTTTTGTTACAGCTATTTATTTGACGGTCACCATTAAGAATAGAAATACATTTCAATTTAGTTTAAAGAAAATGTCGACAACATATTTGTAGCTTTAGAAAGGTACATTCAATATTTGAGGAACATCACATTTCCATATAAAGAAAATAATAAAAGAAATATACTTTAGAAAGCTGTAAGACTATTGAAAGATAAACCATATAATTAAGATAGAAGTTAATGTACTTTTAAAATAAAAACCTGAATTTTGTAAAAATTATATCACAAAAATTTTAAACGTCACAAATGGATTCAAATTAAGTTTTCAAGATTTTTTTTAATAATTCACTATTATTGTAACTCACCAAGAAAGTTATGAATTTATAATTTATGAACTTAACGTATTTTAAACTTATGAATCAAAAAACATCTGAATTTATTAGATAAATTCAGATATAAATCATGCTCAAAAATCATCATAAAAATCATTAGAAATTTATCTTTTTTCTTACAGTGTTTTGTTACAGCTATTTATTTAAAGATTTCCATTAATAATATAAATAAATTTCAATTTAGTTTAAGAGAAATGTCGTCAGTATTCTTTTTTAGCTTTAGAAAGATACATTCAATATTTAAATAACATCACATTTCCACATAAAGAAAATGATAAAAGAAATATATACTTTGGCATACTGTAAGACTATTGAAAGATAAAACATATAATTAGATAGGAGTTAATGTACTTAATGGTCTTTTCCACTTTCTTTCGCCAGAAAGAGCAGATACATTGTTATGGGAAGATCTTGTACTTGATAAAAAGAAAACCAAAAAAAAACAAAAACAAAAAAAAATGCTTTATCGGGTTAAGAAACAAATATTTCTTTTAGTGGAAAAATGTTTTCGTGAAACAAAAAAAGATTTAACTTTCTAAAGAATCTTTTTTAAAAATTTTTGCAGAATTTAGAAAATAAAGTGGGCGTTTTGGAAATCTGAGAAAAAAGAATCAATCCGCCATCACGCTTTTCTGGAACATTGAGCCCAACACCACATATTAAAAGTAAGAAAATCAAGAAGATATTCTTAACATGCAAATGAAATAAAAAAAAAAAATTAATACATATTCATAGAATTTCTTGATTTCTCTCTTGACATTGTAACTGCCACTTCTCAACACAAATCACTGCCAAGATTACTTGATGATTTTGCTTGATGGGAGATAAAGATCTTCCTGAGGAAATGTTCCAGACTTTTGCAACAAAATTTCCCCGTCCATGTGCGTTGCTATGAATGTAGAAGCATATATATCAGGTAATGAGGCTAATAGCTTAAAATGTGGATTTAGGCTTAACAAATATAATTTGATATGTACAAATAATGTTCATTATTAGACATTCAAAATATACTCTACATATTTCAAAGCGCATGTTGTAATTTGAATTTACGTATTGCTAAATTACATTTAATTGAATCGTGTTTAAAAGTGTATGTCATAAAAAATAATGAATTTATTTTGTAAAAAGATAAAACTCTAAATATTGAAATAAAATTCTTATATTATATACATATATATATATATATATATATATATATATATATATTATTTAGGATTTTAGGAATTTTATTTCAATATTTTAGAGATTTTATCTTTTTACAAAATAAATTCATCATTATTGTAAAATATTATTATTATAAATCAGAACGTTTCAATTTGGACCCATTAAAATTACTTTTTAAAAATTAGATGATTATAATTTACAATCTTAACTTTGAATATTTTCTGACAATTTTTGGTAATGATTAAGTGTATTAAATTTGTTCTTGACGAAATACTAATAAAATTTATTTTAACGAATATTTTTAAAAAGTTCATTAATATTAATTTCGTCGCTATCAACATGGCTTTGCATGACGTTTAGATTTACATTTTGCTCTAAATTATCTAATTTTACTTTTAATATTATATGAAACGTGTATTAAATAATTTAAATTTATTTAAATTAATACAATATATCAAAACTGAAAGCTGAAAAACGCAAAAAAAAGCAATCTTATAACCTTTCCAAATGTCGTAAACAGTTTTATGTCAGGTTTTATATCATGATTTAGATCAAGAAATCTCAAAATCTCTCATAAACATTAGACTAACGAAAAACATTGTCATTCACGATTATCCCACATTTAAGGTTCTTACATAAAAATCTAAAAATATTCCATACCTCACCATAGGTATAATTGTTTATTTTATGTAAATTGAACATGGAAAATAAAATTGAATAGCTGTTATGAGTGTTGTGTCTAATCCTCAGAGCTATGCAGCGCTTAACGGACATCATATGAGTAGTCTACTCATGGATGGAGGAAAAAAAAGACAGCTTCTGTTGTGATGGTGTACCCGTAGGTAAAAGTCCGACTTGGCTCCGTGTCACTGAAGAAGGAGGACAGTGCCTTCCGGGAGGACTTTAGGAGTAACTACCCAGCATTTGCGTATTGCAGGGTATAAACCTGGAAAACTCTCCCCAGGAAGTCTGGATCAAGAAGCAAGATGCTGAATTACAAATTATTAAGAGGGAAAAAATTTTTTTTTAAAGAAAAAAATTCGAATATTAGGCACTGTGACTTGAGATCATTTGCATTAGAAGGGCACACATGTATGAGGCTTAGCGCTATTCAAAGGATATCTTGGGGAGAGGGGGAGCTTCTACACAGCATTTGTAACCCAATTTTAATGAACACCCACCATGTGTGGCATCTGGGTGGCTAGTCCCCCTACCTCTCAAGACACTTCTGGCTTACAAATTGTATCGGACCAATCTGTGACATAGACATAGAAACTTTTGGTTCGGCATCGGTTGCCGAGTTTTAAATACAGATTCCTTTATTCGGGGATTCAGTTCGGCCCCTTCAAAATTAGACCCTTCCTCCGCCAGTCTCAAGAAAATAGAATAAAAATGTACAAATTATTATGCACCATGACAAATAAGTAACAATTGTATATATATATTTTTTTTTTTACATAGTAAATTTTCTGAGAATTATTTCCGTTTTGTATATTTAATTATTGAATAGGTCAAGATCGGTTTGGATTGGTTCGTAGCTCTACGGTCATTCTGTGCACATTTTGGACTAATTAGATGGATTCTTAACGTGGATTCTGAACCACTAACAAAAAATCCTTACCACCGGCAGGAGATTATAGATCAAGAAACTTCAATAGCTAAATTAAAAAGAAATATTTAAAAAAAAAAAAATTTAATAAAAATATATTTAATCATCGAATTCATATATACATATGTATATATATTGTTGTAACGAATACGTTATGAATAGTTACAATGTATATATATATATATACATACGTTGTAACGAATTTTAACAATTCATAGTTTGTCGCATGCGACAAGTGTTTTGTGCTGTTCCATAAACCAGTTCTATTCATTTAAAATTTAACCAAAATTAAATATATAATAATTTAATCACTGCAGACTATTCAAATAATAAGATTCCTTATGCCTGAGACTAGTTTTTTTACCTAGGCAAGCTCCCGGTTTTATTTATTTTCGCCCTTTCTGTAATGTATATATGTCTGGTCTATCTTATTTTTACAAGACCATTTGAATGGCACTGCCAGTTTTCAAGCCAGTTGGTTTATTTATGGCCACTGAATAGACCGCGGTAGATTTTCCTTTTTTTTTTTTTTTTAAACTATCTTTGTAAATGAGTACATAGAACACACCTCATAAATACATCAATGTTTCAATTATAACTTTTATCCCGGCGTAGTCAGTCACTGTGACCATCCATTGAATCCAAAAACTAGAAATTATCTTACTTGACTTCTTGCTCACGTGCTATTCGCCATTATGCGAATGATACTACAAGAAATAAAATAAAAAATAAAAATGTTCCACTCTAATCTTATTCTGAGTAATTCCATCTCTGTTTTGTTCTGATAATGTCCTTGGCGTTCTTTAATTCAGAGAAGTAGGGACATCATTTATGTCTAAACTGTCCAGAATCATGTTTAAGATGTTTGCCGATAAAAAAAAAATTCTGCCCATTTCATCTGTTTTAGTTAGACTTGATGAAAAGCTATTCACAAAGTTTAGCAAAAAGTCAAGTCTCAAATGAAATCGTGTTTTATTTTTTGTTTAAACAAACGTATCGTTATCATACTGAGTTTTTTTTTTTTTTTTCTTCTTCTTTTGAATTTAAACAAAAAAAGGTTTGTTTATTATCCACCAGACTGGATACGGATAAAACATTTTTTTTTATCTTTTGTTTCTATTTTTTTTTTTTTTTTTTTTTTTTTTTTTTTTTTTTTTTTTTTTTTTTAGTTTAAATGTTTTATATCATGGCAACAGGCTGTCAAATAGCATTTTACTCAATTACCACGGCAATAATCAAACAGAAGCTTGAATATTAGTATAATATTGGTTATATTAGAAAAAAAAGCATAATAATGAAATTATTATTATTTATTTCAATTAAAAATTCAACTCGTACTCAAATGAGTAATTAGTTAATTTATTTATATGAAATTTAACTTACAAAAATTAGATTTCTGCCTGTATTAAAATTCTACTTTTAATGATACTTTTAAAAGATTAAATAAGTTTTTAAATGTATTTAAAATTAAATAATTATTTTAATGATACAGTTTCTCTTTACTTCCAAGTATGGACGTTCATTTATATATAAATATGCAATTTTTTATAATAAATTTAGTATTATAATAGATTATAATTCTAATTTTTGTATTGAAAATGTTCAACGATGTTTACTAATCAAATAACTTACGAAGAAATACAACTTGGAAACTAAAATTGTCTTCATTAAGTTATTGGGTATATGTATTTCTGGTATCCCTGGTATTATTGGTATTCTTAGCGTCCTTTAATTCATAAAGGTAGGGGCTATAATTGTATTGTGTGATTTTAGAAAATAAAACTTTGATTAATTAATTTTTTTCATGGATATTGGCGATACATGGAATGAATTTATTTTCTACTATACAATAATGAAAATACTTTATATGTGAATGTGTATGTGTGTTTGTGTGATTCATTACAAACTGATTTGTCATTTAATTTCATGATTTTTTTAATGAAAATTAGCTTTTAAATAATAATAAAAAAAGAATTTATACTTTCTTTTTCATGAGGTAAGAAATTGAATTAAGCATTTATAATAAATAAATATGTATTTAAAGGTTTAAGAATAAATTTAAATACAATACAAATGTGTTTACTTTGAAATTCGAATTCATTTTTGGATTCGCGTTTGTTATCTTTCAGCTCTATACGTCATCCAAAACGTAAGCAAGGTAATTTTAAATAATATAATTATCATAATTCAATTCGCATTTTTGCATTCATTCCATGCATCATATGCCATATAATTTCCTTAAATTTATCGCTAATTAACAACACTGGCTTATTAGAGTAAGTACTGCTAATAAAATTTGATATGTCAAAATAATACTACGTAAAAGAATAAAAAGTAATTTTCAAATAAGAAATTGTACTTCTTGTTTATAAAAAAAAAATCTATGCTATTTTATTAAAAGGCAAATCTATAAAAAAATCTATGCATATAAATAAAACTAAACGAATATTAATTTTACTGTCTAAATAAATGTGTATGTTTTTCTAATCGGAGATATGTTTATACTGCATAGAAGAATAAGCAATATATATATATATATAGAAGATAGAAGAAGAATATATATATCTTCTTCTTCCATGGAGCGATATCCCCATGGTGGGTCAAGGCTTTCTTCCAGATTTCGAAACTTGATATTTCTTTTTACAAGGTAGAGTTGTCAGCCCTACGCATGACGCTCTACAGTCATATTAGACCGGGACATATGGTTTAAAGTGGATTTCGAAACACTACAAGCATCCATGACACCCAAATGCTGTGGTACCGAGCCACATACGAGTACCTAGTCCATCAGAACATATATGTGTATATGAATATTCAAACCCCTGCGACAAAAAAAATTTATGCAATAACTCTGTAAATGCTATGTTTTTTAATTGAAGATGCTGCAATGTCAAAGTTGAAGACTAATCTGAAAATTAATGTGTAATCAAGAACATCTGCCCAAAATTAATGTAGAAACAATAAGATATCCAGTTAAGGTATATTTAAGTAAAAATTAATTCCCCCAAGGAAAATATGTCAGAAATTAATTAGAGCAGAGTTACAGATTTTAATTAATCATTAAATAAGATAAAACATGCTCTTAAGGCACAAAAAATAGAGAACTGCCAAAATAATTTCCATCATCTAATTTATCATTATACTAAATGATGAAAAAATGTAATTAATGAAAATTAATTACATACCAAAGATTCTAGAAGATAAATGAAACAATTATATGCATGAATTAATTTATAGAAAAAACAGATGTTTTTAAGCAGAAGGTCTCGAAAAGTTATTTAAATGAAATTTTTTTAGGTGAGTTGAGAAATGATCTGTATAAAAGGCAATGCAAATTGTTAATTTACATATTACAATTTCATAGCAGCTGACTTAACCGTTTCAAAATCACCTATTAATTACTAATTTTTCGCAAGTTTATTTCAGTGATATAGAGAAAGTACACCACTTATATACACCATTGAAGTTTTCAATTAGTGAAATGTCACAATATATAGCAAGTAATAAAAATATTGCATGAAGAAATAAAAAATAATAATAAAGTAATAATAAATCTTGTATGTTGCATTAAATATATAAAAAATATTGCAAAAAAATAGTCATTTAATGCTTTTTCATAATTTTGTGTCAATGTGTTAAGCACGATAAATATTTATAACATAACCTTAAGTAACTACATGGATATTTGGAGACCAAAAAAAATAATAATAATAATAAATAAATAACTATCAATAACTAAAAATAATAAGCTTAAAATCAAAAGCACCTGCTCAAAATAAATGTTGTTCAACTTCTCACCTGCGTCTGTTTAAACTTAAAATTTATTTTCTTTTTTTTTTCAATTCCTTCTATTAGCTCACAATCTCCCTATATATATCTTGTTCAAATTTTCAATCGTTAATAAAATACTTTTTATTCATTCACTCAAGTTCAAATACATTTTTTTTTAACTTGTACTGGATGACACTTGATGTTAATACAGTTTTTCAAATACTAATTCAGTAATTAAATTTAATTAATTAATTAATTTTAGTTTTTTTTTTACATTTAAGTTACATATATCTAACAATAGATGGCGCCAGATAAACTTAAAAAAATGAATGAAAATTATTTATAAAGGACTTTCTCCAATATAGTGAAAAAGAAGTAGGAATTGACTTTAAAAAAAAAAAATTTTTATAATACTTGTTAGCTAATACACTATCAATTATTGAAATAATATTCACGTTAAATAACATATCTATTTAAAGGAGGAACTGGCACTTTAGTAAAGGAATTTGTGTTAAATGCAATGAGTTTAAGGATAATTATTAATGAACGATTTTAAAATTTTAACTTATTAAAATGATGAATGTGAGTTTAATTTAGTTTAAAAATGTTTTAGAAAATATGTGTTTAGTTACGCAAATTTGGATTTAATATAGTTTCCTTTTAAAGGTAAATAAATGATTCTGCTGAAATCAAAATTTATGAACTTTCAGAAACAGAGTCATTGTCAACATAAAATAAAAAAAAAAGCATCGAAGGGGTTCATATTCATATACAACTGTGCCAAAAAAGTAAACCTATGATTCTCGATCATTAACACATTTTTAAAAATCTCTTTTTCTTTTCAATGACGCAACAGCCCTGTGGTGGGCCAAGGCAGTTCTGTCTAATGACAGATTCCAACAGATGCTTTCTTTTTTACCGGACGTTGGGTTGTCAGCCCTGACGCCTGACGCTCTACAGTCATATCAGACCGGGACCTACGGTTTAAAGTGGATTCCGAATCTCTACAAACATGCATGGCACCACCAGGATCCGAGCCCGAAAACCTGTGGTACGAAGCGTTAGAGAGGTAGTCACTCATCCATCATGCCCCTAAAATCTCTTTTACTTAAGTTAATTAAAAATTGGGATTTTTTTTTAATTTAATTTTAAATTGCAAAAATAACTAGCTTAATGTTTTAAGATTTGGCATTAAGGCACAAAGTTTTGCAATGAAATATAAATATCTGAAATCAATTTTTTAAAATACAGAAACATTACAGCAATAAAAATTCATTAGACGATTATTTACGTAATTATTCCCATCATTTTTACGTCATTCAATTATTTTCAAAAATAGCACAGAAACTGATCCATCATGTAGTATGTTTATACCAAAAAAAACGAAACTACTCATAGATAATTTAAGTTAATCAATTACAAAGACTCTAGGCAATGGAACAAGAAAATGAGAACGGCTCTCTTCTCATTTTTTTTTTTTTTTTGTTCTTGTTCTAATGCCTCTTGTTCATTTTCAGAATGAGTAATATTCTTTTTTTAATAGATTTCTTTTTTTTTTTTTAACATTCAAAAATGTTTCAAAACCCTAGAACTCATCCATCATTCATTGTCATTGTGTTCTCACACGTTGTTGGAAACTTCTTTTCATTCACCAATTATTTGCTTTTTTTTTCCCTCTTATCAAGTAAATTTTCTTTCTTTTTTTTTTTCTTATTGATAAAGGTTTAATTCATAGTTTTTTTTATTTTCTGTTCAAGTTGAAAGCTGCACAAAGAGTATTAATTTGAATGCCTAGACACATTCAAAAGATGTCTACCTTCTGAGATCTACTTTTTGGAAATGCTTTAGTTTGATATGATTCTATTTTTTTTCTTTCTTTCTCGTGAAAGAAAGTAAATCTTTTCAAACTTTTAATTATTATAACATTTAATATAAAAATTTTTACATTTTAATTTTTAACATTACAGTGAGCAAACACAACATCATACAGTGGAGTCGAATATTAAATACATCCATTCCTTTTTTTAACGTAGTCGAATATAGTATTCACCCATCATATTGTAA
This sequence comes from Caerostris extrusa, assembly GCA_021605095.1. Classification (NCBI taxonomy): domain Eukaryota; kingdom Metazoa; phylum Arthropoda; class Arachnida; order Araneae; family Araneidae; genus Caerostris; species Caerostris extrusa. The sequence goes on along the minus strand of BPLR01005791.1, from coordinate 41,953 downwards.
ATGCCCATTAGTGGCGTCGAATATAACATACATTCACTAGATTTTCAACATTCACTACTGACGTCGAATATAGTATTCACCCATCATATTGAAAATGCCCATTAGTGGTGTCGAATATAACATACATTCACTAGATTTTCAACATTCACTACTGACGTCGAATATAGTATTCACCCATCATATTGTAAATGCCCATTAGTGGCGTCGAATATAACATACATTCACTAGATTTTCAACATTCACTACTGACGTCGAATATAGTATTCACCCATCATATTGTAAATGCCCATTAGTGGCGTCGAATATAACATTCACTAGATTTTCAACATTCACTACTGACGTCGAATATAACACCCATCATATTGTAAATGCCCATTAGTGGCGTCGAATATAACATATTCACTAGATTTTCAACATTCACTACTGACGTCGAATATAGTATTTCCCCATCATATTTCATTAGTGGCGTCAAATATAACTTACATTCACTACATTTTCGGCTTTCACTAATCGTACCGAATATACCATGCATCCACTGTTGATGACGAATATAACATACATCCACTAGTGACGTCGAATATAAAATTCATTCATTATATTTTCGACGTCTACTAGGGACGTCGAATATAGCATGCGTCCACTCATTTTTCAATACCCACTAGTGGTCTCGAATATGTCTACTAGCCTTTCAATGTACGTTGTAATCATTGCTTTTAGAAACGATAACATGCAGTTGGTAAAATAACTGTCATTGTTCATCAGGCTGGCTGGTGAGCTTTTTCCGTGTTTTCTTCTGTACAACATTCAAACATAAAGCCAACAAGTCTAAAAGTTTACTCGGAAAACAATGTTTTTAACTCATTGCACTTTGGTGGATTGCATGTAGGGGATTCATAAGTGGAATATGATGCCCATCACTGCTTAAACAGTAATAAAATATATTTCTATTATTATCGATTATTTTGCAATTGATTTTCATTTTTTCAATAGAGATACAGTTCTTTTTCTTCCTATTAGATATTTAGGGATTTTTTCTAGCATATTTTACTCATTTATTAAATTTTTGAATTTATTGGCATTATAAAAATGTTTAGCTTAAAAGATTCTAAACAACCCTTATTTAATAAAGATTTCATTTAATTAATGTAACATCCTTATTTTCCAACATTTTACAATTAATATAAATAGTCGAAAAATAGATGTGCAAAATGGTGATTTATTAAGTGGGTAAATTAAAAATTAATTCCTATGAGTGTGGATATATCTCTTTTAATAAATCAGTGACTTATAGTATTTTACAGATTAGAAATGGATTGAAAAGTATTTACAGATCTCATTAAAAACCAAGTCCTTTTTAATGAAGTCCGTTCTTCACCTTAACGCGAATCAATATATAAATAATATGTAATTAAATACTACATTGAAATTATTTTCTATAACTTCATGTTGCAGTTTTCATGAGAATTCCAAGAATTCTCATGAATTGAACATTCATACAAACTAAAAATACTTACTTAAAAATTATAATTAAAATTTTTAAATTTCATTTCATCTTTGAAGAAAAATTTACAATAATTTGATTCCCGTTTTAAATGCTTCTTTTTTATTCTAATTTTTGATGGTTGGAAGTAAAACTAGTTATAGTAGAAATGAAGAATTATTTCTTAATTTTTAATTTAATTTTTCCCCAATATAAATTAAGTTTAAAATTTCCTAAGACTAATAATTTAAAAAAATATGAAATGAAAATAATGAATTAAGCAGTAAAAATTCTATGAAAATTTAATCTATAAGATTGTTTTGAATATTTTTTTTTTTAAAAATTCCTGGCTATTCGTATTCATTTCATTAAAGTTAATTTATATTTTTCATGTCTATGTATTTCAAATTTAGATTTTTTTATTTAAACTGCCTTTACGAATTAAATTTTAAAAAATATTTGTGTATTAGATAATTTGAATTTTTGTAAAATATGCATGTTTTTATTCAATAATGAAAACAATTAAATGAAAATGAAATCATACTTTTTGGTATAAAATTATTCTCAACAGATGGCAGCACTATTTATTTCTTTATTAATTTATAGTGATTTCGCTCGTATAAAAGAATAATATTGAGACGTAAAAAATAAAAAAAAAAAGGCGACAAAACATCCTACCTTCATCTTACAAAATAAATGTTGTAAGATGGTATCATTTCACACTTTAGGCTCTGTGAGGTATTATTTTGATAAAATAATAATAAATATTCAGAAAAATGTGAAATTCTTACTATTTATTGCTCTAGCAAAATAATAATAAATAGGTAGGTTATAAAATGTTATTCCTTTTAAAGAAGAGAATTTCACTTTTTATAAAAGGCAAAAGAAGTAGGATAAAAGAGCCTATTAAATTTTTAGGTAGGTGGACATTTTTGTGTTGGTGTGTAACAATTGATTAGTTATCTCTTTTATATATTGATAATTTCCTCATTTATCATTCCTTTGAAAAAATGGAAATGCTGACATGCTACCAAGTGATTTTTAAAAAATTGATTCTGTACAATCGGTAACATATTTGCAACACTGAGTTTAAATTTATTCAATGCTAATCATCGAGCCTTCTCAAATTTCAGTCACGCAGATAATTCATATTAAAACTGCATTTCAACTGACAAGGTATAAGAAAGTTTTCTACTTAATCAATGTCATAATCGATCAAGAACACTCTGACGTGTTTCATTTCAGTGAGCTGCCTAATTATTTCAATTTTTTTTATTAAAAAACTAATCTTTTAGACTTGTGATTTTTTTCATTTTAACGGTTTATACAAAACTTGAAAGTATAATTAATATGACTTTTCAAAACCAAACTCATATCCATGTTAAATTCCAATATAGAAAATATAACTTGTGCTGCCATCTATATTTAAACAGAAAAACAAAGAGTTAATTGTATTATTATTTCGTATATGTCCAAATGAGATATTTTTTTTTTTTTTTCAATTAAATAAGATATACGTTAAGTTTACACATATTTTCATATATTAAATATTAAAACATAAATATTAAATATTAAAATATTATAACCACTATTCATTTGTACTATTCACTATATATTAAACTAGAATTAACTCTTATTTCTTTGTAATCAATAATAGATAAATAAATTGTAGCGTTAGAAAAGTAAGAATTTCTTTTTACGAATACTTTGTCGCACATAAAAAGGACTTTTCATGGATATAGTTTTTACTTCTTAAATAGGGTGTGCAAAAAAACAATCCATAAACATAAATATGATTATAAATTTTTGTCAATTAAATGACAAAAATTCGAAAATTTTCTAATATTTATATGCTTTATTTCTTTATACATAGTAAAAAATAAAAAAAAAGCATAAAATAATAAAAATTACAAATAAAGAATTTGATGTGTAATAATATTTTTTATTTAATCAATGTTTTAGTATTTGGTTCTACTTTTATAGTAAACATGCACAAAAGTGATTAATTTGTTTTTATTTATCAATTCTTTTTATAAAATATCAAAAAATCTTAATTCATAAATATAGGCTGATGCAAACAAGCTGGCTCTATATATCATTTAAAAACAATCATATCTACTTTTTTAATACAGCTTTAAAAATATGATACATTTTTCACAATAAATATTGTAGAAAAATATGTAGATAAGGATTCTACATTCTGACTAGAACATTATTGACAAAGGATTTATCTGCTAAAATATATTATCTATTGAAAATATATGAAAATAATATATTAAAATAAATTAACTAAATAAAATATTTTTCTAATATTAAAAGCTTATTTTTTTTATTAACGAAACCTGGATCTTTTCCCCTTTTAAAAAAAAATTTATAAAAAAATTTAAAAAAAAAAAAATTACTACTTATATTTTAAGCGAACCGTACGTACGATGACTTATTTACTTATTTATTTGCATTCAATAAATAAGTTAATAAATAACTTCCATATAATAAAAATTTTCCATGATAATGAATCGGCTGCAGTATGAAGTCACTTAAACTTGATTGTTATTTTAACAATGGATATACTTTTTACTTTCTCATTTTAACACTACGTATAAAAAAAAAAATATTTTGTCCACCTAATTTAAAAATAAAATTCAGGAGATGTGTGTCGAATTATGTATGTTTTATTTTCTGAAATTTTTGGTAAAACCTTTTTCAGCATTTAGACCAAAATAACCATTTGAATTAAATCAATCATCTTGCATAAAATAAATATAATTCCGTTTGTTTCTTATGCCACTTGGTAAACAGCAACATCTAGACCAAGTCCAAGAAACCGTGTGGTCTCATGGAGAGAGAAAAATGCGGGCAGCTTCTGTTGTGATGGAGCACCCGTGGTTAAAGCCTGACTCGACTCCGTGATGCTGAAGAAGGAGGGCAGTGCCTTCCAGGAGGACCTTTAGGATGGAATTACCCCGCATTTGTGCACAGTATGGGAGAATATCCGAAAATTTCTACCAGGTAGTCCGACTAAGGAGGCAAAATACTGGACATCCCAAACGCCATCGAGTCTCCTCATTTTTTGAAACAATGTCTACAACAAAGCCACTAGCGGATTGAACCTCAGCCTTAATGTTCACCAGCAATGAGCACGAGACGTTCATTATTAAGCTTTAATTATGCACATATGCTATTCAAATCTTTAATTATGCACATATTTTTGTAGCAGAGTGCTGACAATAGCTGGACACATTGCAAAATTATGCAAAAAAAAAAATATTATAAATAAAAATTTTTTTTTCGACAGTAACATCTAGACCAAGTCCAAGAACTACGTGTGGTCTCATAGATGCAGGGAAAGGCTTCTGTTGGGATAGAGTACCCGTAGGTAGAAGTCTGACTTGACTCCGCGTCGCTGAAGAAGGAAGGCAGTGCTTTCCGGAAGGATTTTTAGGAGGGACTACCCCGCATTTGGGTATCGTACACGTATACCAGAAACTCCGGTAAAACTCCCAACAGGTAGTGCGACCCACGAATCAAGATGCTGAACATCACAATTTGTTTTTAACAGTGTCTACAACAAAGCCGCCTGCGGATAAAACCTCCGCCCTAAGGCTCACCAGCGGCGCGTACCACAGGCTTCAGGTGTCGTGTTGCTATCGGATGTTGTTTTCGGTGGCATGGATGTTTGTTCGTGCTTCGGTTAGTAAACTATGACCTTAGAGCGACAAATCAAACCAGCGGAGCGTGTTGATACTGAGCCAGGAGTCTGTCTAGACATAATTTTAAATCCTTCCAGCATTCAGTTGTAGTAAAATAAATGCATTGGACTATGATTCATTATGATTTAAATTTCACATGAATTGAAATTTTAAAGAAAATGTTTTCGCACACTTGTTTAACACATTCCTTTTAAAAAGTTCGAATACACATTTTAATGCCCTCATGCCATTACAAAATCTGATTTCGATGAAAAATTTGATGAACTTCAAAGTTTCGTACAGTCTGCCAGGATGTCTCGGTGTCAGACGGTATGACTCTCATAACCAAACAAATATGTAGACTGTCGCGTCAAAACAGTCTCAATGTCTGAGTGCGTCAAATCTCTTACAAAAGCACCTATGAAATGGGACTTGACTTTCGTTGTGATTGCATTTTTCTTTTTCATTGTGTCTATTTCCGGAATTTTTGTAATTACTTCTTTCTAAGAAAGGCGCATTATTTTTATTCAAATAGTAGCTTCTAAAGAGGCTTTGTTTTTTAATTTTGTGTATCTTTCTTTTAGAAGTATTTTTCTTACATCCGTTTCAATTCTCAGAAAAAGAATTTTTTTTTTTTCTTATTTCGCTTCTTTTTTTATTTATTTTTTTAATTTTAAACACGCCTTTTCTTTTTTAAACGCAGCCAACTGTGAAAGAAGATCATTACCGGTTTTTAAAAAAAATTAATAAGTAAATTATAAACTTTGTTATTTCTAGAAATAATTTTCCTTTCTTTTTTTTTTTTTTTTTTTTTTTTTTTTTTTTTTTATAAAATTCAAAACTTTGAAAAATAATTTTTTTTTTTTTAAATTTCTTGTAGAGTAATTTTTTTTCTCAATAAGATTTGTTGTAAAATAATTGTTATCATTATTAGTTAATAACTGTTATCATTTTGTATTTTTTTTTTTTTTTACCCATGACATTATGAGTGTTGTTATGGGGAAAGGGGGTCAGTGTCATCAAAATGTTTCTTATTGGTTGGTTTATTTTTATTTTTTTTAAAATTGCATTGCTGAGACAATTACATATAATTATATAATTACATATCTATTTTTATTTTTCACGAGCTAATAATTATATAACTACAAAGGTAAGGTGAAAAGCTCTCTGCCTGACAATGAAGGACTGCGACTTTCAGTTAAAAATTATTCTATTTTTCTACATAATCTCCCTTGACTTCAACACACTTGGCCCTACGTCAGTATTCCTTCCCGGAAATGAGAGTCTGGAAGGTTGTGAATAGGAAGGGGGTGGGGATGGCCGAGAAAATCGTTACCCAAATCCCGCAGTTTTCCATCGCCAACGCACCCATGTTCACAGGTGCGTTGTCTTGGTGAAAGATGACTTTTTTTCTTCTTCAATACAGGCCTCTTCTCACGAATTTTGGCCTCCAGCTGACACAAGAAGATTGGAGCAATATTCGCCTGTAACTGTTTTGCCTTTTGCAAGGTAATCAATTAACAGGATCCCTTTCGCATCCCAAAACACGCTGGCTATGTCCTTTCGGGCAGATGCGATCGACTTCGTTTTCTTTGGCGCTGAACCACCTGCTTCCACCCACTGCTTGGGCTGCTGTTTTGTTTCTGGCCTGTAATGATGGACCCATGTCTAATTCATGATGACAAATCTCCGCACAATGAATTGCTCCAAAGATTGCTATGAAAATCGTGCGCATTTGCTTTGGATCGGCATTCAGAAAATTCGGCACCCATCATGGGCAGAGCTTTCGCATCCCTAATTCTTCTTGCAAGACCTTTCTTATGATATCCCCACCGCCTCTATTTCACTCACCTTCACTCGCCTATCGTCCAACACGATATCATGCATTTTATCGATGGTTTCCAGTGTGGGCGCGGTTTTTTGGCGGTTTTTGGCGAAAGGATGTGCGACCACGTTTAAATTCAGCTGCCCACTTTTGAAGTTTACGTGGAAGGAGCAGGGTCCCCGTAAACTTTTATCAACTTCGGATGAATTTCCTTAGGGGTTAATCCATCCAAAACGAAGAATTTTATGACCGCACGATATTCAAGTTTATCCATTTCAACGAAAAACATGCAAGACGTCTAATGTAAAAATTCTTGTATACAAAATATTTGAGAGAACAAGTTGAAACTTGTCGTATGAACTAATGAACACGTGAACCCAGGCAAGAAAAATACATTTTTGCTGATTGGAGAGCCATCTCTGTGTCATGCCGAGAACTTTTCAAATTTAAATAATTAAATAATGGAAATGTTTTTTTTTTTTAATTTTCTTTCTTTTTCTTTTTTTTTTTCATTTCTTTTCTTTCTCTTTTTTTTTTTTTTTTTTTTTTTTTTAGTAATTATTAAAAACTTTTATGGGTAATCTGTGTATCGGGCCAGTCGATTATATATTTTTTTATTTTTGCTTGGTTTTGTGTAAGAAAATTTTAAATGGGTGTTAAATTGACATTTTTTTTTTTTTTTTTTTTTACAGTTTCATGTGTTTTTCTAACACCAACTCAATTCCGAAAAAAAAAGAAATTATTTTTCCAGTTTTTCTTCTTTTTTTTTAAAATTAAGTACAAGGTCCCATCTCTCTCCTCTCTACTCTCTCCCATATTATAAGAACACCTGATCCCCCCTTCAAATCTAAACGTGTTGATATAATTTCGCAGTATAAAAATCTTATTCATTTTTGTAAACCTTCATATATTTTCAGAGATACTCTCATGTATTTATTTATACGATTTAAATTTTGTGGCAAAAAAAAAAGCATTTTTGTTTCATCCTCTTTTTAAAATATAAAATATAAAACGTTTGAATTTAAACTATAAAAAAATCTCTATCCTTTTTTGAATATATAATTATTAACAAAAAATGATTATATTTACTATATTTATTTTGAACGAAGATTTTCTTGTAAAAAAATTGAGTATCTTCAAGATTTTTCAAAATTTTAAGATAAATAAAGTAAATGCTCTTTATGAAAGTACTAATAAGTATATATAAATGTTTGAAAAATTTGGGTATTTATTTAATTGAATTTTTACTGTAATATTGTCAGTATTATATTAAATTTTATTTACATGTACTTACTTTACTACTTTTTTACAGATTACTTCATGGTGCGTAGTAGAAAAATATAGCCATTTATGTTTGCTGAAATATCATACAAAAACAAATCAACATGATGTACAAACACATTTTATATATAATGTTTTTTAATCTGTTTGATGTCTGTCAATTATATTTATTACCCTTAAAACCATATATCACGAAGTTTACCTTAATATGAATCTAACATTAAATCCAGAATGTATTTTCTAGAAAGTTTGTCACTTTATTTTCATATTCTTTCATACAAAGAAGATGTTTTTTGAATTTGATTATTTTTTTTTGTCTGTTCTATTCCAAACATTTAATTTCTTTTGGTGTACTTGAACAAAGCTTCAAATTGATATTCTTCTGCAATTCTATCAAATCAAAAAAAGACCTATGTATTCAATTTAAGGTAATTCCACAAACTTTAAAAAAATAATAATAAAAAAATCTCAAAATAATTTAAACATAATTATTATATTAATTTAAATATAATAATTTAAATGCAATTAAAATATAATAATAGTATAAATGTTTTAAATATAAATTTAAACATGATGTAATTGTGTATTATTAATATAAATAAAAGGCAATGTTGATATGTGTGTCAAGTATACTATTCAAAAACTACTAGAAATATTTCGCTGAAAATTTCACAGTTTGTTCTTATTAGTATTATGAAGAATCAAAGGTCTTCTTCCCTTTTCTCCCTAGGAGACATCCAGAGGATCCAGATATCAAATTTCAAGCATCTGGTAATGTGGGAAATGAGATATTTCAAGGTGAAAGGGCCGTCGGAAGACAACAAATTCGGATATTGCGGAGAGAAGGGGGACTGTAGTTATTACATATAAATTGTAATTAGTTTGTTTTATTATGATTTCATTGTTATTGCATAAAAATACCATCAAAACGACTATTGATTGTCGCACAAATAGGGCCAAGAGAAAGAAATTAAACAGATTATTTTCTAATGCAGCTGGCAATATAGATATTTAATCTTTATGCCTTAAGCAAGGGCAGCACCGTTGTTACTCATTCAGCACCACCCAGAAGGTACGTGTAGCTTGAAGATATGCTATAATGAATATATAATGAATGCTTGATGTTATGCGAGTAACACTTCTCCACAACGCTCTACGATCCTATTAGACTGATACCTACGGTTTAAAAGTGGATTCGAACCACTACAAGCATCCGTGGCACAGCCGGGATTCAAATCCGCAAAAACCTGTGTCAGTGAGCGCCAGAACGCTCGGCCATCAGACACCCAATAAAAACAAGAAGAAACAGCGGGGCCTGAATGGCCGAGTGGCTAGCGCTCTGGCGCTCGGTACCACAGGTTTCGGGTTCGAGTCCCGGCGGTGCCATGGATGTTTGTAGTGGTTCGTAATCCACTTTAAACCGTAGGTCCCGGTCTAACACGATCGTAGAGCGTTGTGGAGAGTGACATATTAAAAATAAAAAGAAAAACTAACTGTTCGTATATATAGTGATTAGGGGATTATAGTCTTTGTTGCTTCACATCCCCATATACCACTTCATTCATCAAGAAGAAACAGCAACACGAAATAAGTGAAGATACATCGCAATCACGTGCTACTGAATCATCGCAACAACATGAAGCTCGAAATGAAGAAAATGAGTAATAGTTAGAGAATTAAAAACAAAATTCGTCCTATGCTGATCGAAATTAACCATGTTGAAAGATTGACAACGCATACAAATGATTCGATTGGAATTAAATCATTCAAATTCAAAATTTAAGCACGTGAGATATGTTGCTTGGATGTTAAATTCTAGAATTTGATGCAACCTCATCAAGTAAATCATCATTGTGGAATTAGCAAAGTCGCAAAAAAAAAAAAATAGTTCAATCGTTGCAAAATTTATTTCATGAACACAACGAATAGACTAAATTGTTCAAAACAGCCATTCGTTAGCCATAAAATTGTGATTCCAGCTGACCAAACACCATTTGGACAATACGCAGTGAAATTTAATGCTCCAACAATCGATGAAGTTGGAGTCATCATTTTTGGAGAAAAATTTAAATTACGTGACATCATAGTTCCAATATTCTTTTGGGAAGTAGAAGATGGATATCATATTGACATTAAAATTGGAAATCTAGCCAATGGTAATAAACAAATTAATTAATTATTAAATCATTTAAATTAAGAAACACTTTTTTAATTTTAGGTGAAGAAGCAAACAATCTGTGTTGTAAAATACTATTCATGTTGATTGATGATTCGTGTATATGGTGAAAATCACATTTTATAAAATGCCGTTCATTAATACACTTATCATACATATCATTAATTGCCACATTCATAGAAGAAGTTGAGCTAGGATACTAATAATTGCACGGATACTGCAGCATTTTTGCCTCACGGGAATAGTTTTGGCATTTCATTCCCAGGAGAGAGGAATGTATATTCTTTAGCAAGTACATAATAACAACCCATCACTCAAATTTGACAGGAAACAAGTAATATTGTGGGGAGTTATATTACAATCAATTAGTGTTTTGTACTAATGAGAAAGACTTATCACTTAAATCAGATAGCAGATATTCAGTGTGTAATGAGACTCTCGTATAATGAGACTCATGAAATTAGTGATTGTCTGCACAACCTTACAGGTTGAAACAATTACAGATGGAATATGGACTACACCATGAATTGTTCCATCGTGATTGGTGATCGACCATGAGCTGAGAAATATCTACTCAATGAGAAGTGAGGAAGTTGACCTCTCTTCTTGGCGGATTAAAGTGTTCCCATGAACTGGAAAGTGGCCCCCTTATTGACACCGTTGTAGGTCTAATATAGGCCGAGACGTTACAATACGAATGATTCCAATAGCTGTATCATTCCAATTCAATCTAATGTAATTTTTAATAATTGTATCGTAATTGCAAGAATCATTAATTAATTCAACATCAATCATTAATAAATCGTTGTACATCAATCAACGCATTAGAAAACGCAATAAGTGCATTAGAAAATACAAATAATCTTCAATACTAATGTTATATACCACTGGAAAGATAAAACTCTGTACTATTTAATGCAATTATAAATTAAAAATCAATGTGTGAGTTTATTTTTGTTTTTCTAATATTTATAAGAAAACTGCAAAGACGATTTCAATTTGAAAATTAGTGTGCAATATATGTATTCATAAAAAAATTAGTGCAATATAGTTTTCCTGACTGGCATATAATCATTCTAATTAAATTAAATGTACAGTATTACAATATTTCTTAATTTTAGAAGTAATTTACCGCATTTGTTTATTACAAGCACGTTAAGTTCATAAATGCTAACCAAGTTTTGACAGGCAGCTGTTATGTAACCAGCGGACGGCTATTCTGTTCTAAACAAATATGAATCATGTACAAATAACATAACATGCGATCTAAAGGTCGTTAAATTTTCACCTTGAAATCACGTGTAACTTCTGTTGGCTGTCCGTAAATCACGGAAATGGTTGTTTGTAAACCGTTATATTCTTACGTAATAAGTGAGAAATGGTCGACTTTTTCCATCTACACTACCTCTTAGTGTCATTTTGTAATTCATTTCTGAGTTAACTAAATGCGTGACTTAAATAATTATTAGGATTGTCAACAATTTATGCTAACATTCATTAAAACTTCATTAAAGTAATAAAATTTAGATATTTTTTCAAAACAAATTTCTTTTTTGGTAATTTTCGTTTTAATTTTTCCAGTGATTTCAATACTTTTGAGAGGAAATTACTGGAAACATATGAAACATTTTTATATAAATAATTAAAGGGTAATATTAAATTTATAAAGGCTGTTATTTTTTGTATAATTAATTAAATTATAAAGGGTTGAAAACTCGAAAATTATAGACAGAAATGACATAAAATATTATTTTTTTTTTTAAAAAGAAACTATTAAATAACTGCTAAGTTGATAGAAATATTTTATATTTTTTAAGTAACTTTGGTTTAATTAATCAAAAATACTTTAACAGTCATTTAATTATTATTGCAAAAGCACTGATTTTGATTTTTACATCATTGGCTCCCATGCCTCACAGATGCATGAGATTGAAGCAAAAAGATGGAATACAAAACAGCAAAAAAGAACAAAACTATAACTCATAACAATGACAATAATTACATCAAAACTGTGACTACAAAAAGATAAAAGAAAATTAGCCGCTGGAGGCCAATTACATCAACTCCCTAGCCCCTCAATATCTGCTAAATAAATTTTCTTCATTCAATGACAAACAATTTAGCAAATGATCTCTGTCCATCTCAGAGTTCTGATTGCACAAAGGACTGTTACATATACCAATGCCGTGTAGATATATATAACAATGCAAAGGACTGTTATATATACCAACGCTGTACACTAATGCTGTGTAGCAAAACAATCATGTCCAATCCTTAGCGGAAGGCCACTGCTGCGATGGATGGATGGATTTCTTCTAATAATTTGATTTTCTATTTTTTCAATTTTTCCCCATAGCATTTTTAATAATTATTTTAATTGTTGAAAATGGCACTTCACCATTATTTGATTGCGAAATTTCATTTCCATTTTTAGCTCATTTATCAGTCCATGCATTTCCAGCTATTCCTATATGAGATGGGATCCACTGCAAAACAAGACCAAAAGAAGAAGAAGACCTACAAGACCAAAAAGTTCTTCTGCAGGAGTTAATAATTTTTGTACAGATATTATGTACAGCGATGGCTTGGATGGCTGGCGTCATTTAAATTATAAATAGATATAATCTAATTAAAAATGCTTAATTAACTAAATTTCTTCACTTACATTAACAAACGAGGTTTATAACTCTTTGATCCTAGCTGTTATGATACTTTTAACATAATAGCTTTTTACTTTTTACTGAGCACTGCATGAGCTTATTTTACTTTGGATTTACTGGAGCGCTGAATGAGCAAGTACTGAAATGAATACTCATTTTGGCTGATACAGTCGTGAATACTCGTTCATTTATTATCCAAAAATATTTGTGCTTCTAACAAGTGTAATCATAAGTTAAAAAATTGGAAAATTTAAGAAATGCTGCTATTTGTTCAATCAATCAATGTTACATTTTCAAGATTTTAATTCTGTCACAGAATATAATTATAAACACAGATAAATAATTGTTACAGATAAATAATTATAGAAATAATAAAAATTTATAAAAGGAGAGGAAAACAAAATAGCAAATACTAACCCATTCAGATGAAAACAATTATGTTTTTTTTTTTTTAAATAAGTCACAATTTTTATTGTTAATGGATTACAATAACACCTAGACTTGATGAAGAAATAAACAATCCTATTAGATTATCAAGAAAATATTTTAATCAGAAAGAAACAACATTATTTACTTGCAAAAATGAGCACTTTTACTGTGTCTTGAATTTCCAGTGTCACTCCTCATAAGAGATAATTCAGCTTTCTTTACTGGTAAAACCTAATTCTGTTTAGCCAGCTTTTAAAGCAAATATTTGCACATACATCAAAGCTATTTTTTCAATCATAAAACAAATCTAGAAATCCATGGTTTTCACAAACAATGATACAATTCTATATTTTAAGAAAAATTTCAAATTTAGATTAATAGCTACATTTTTGTTGCTTAAATTTGTATTCATAAAAATTCCCACTGTTTGAATGAACTTTAAGTAGTTTTGTTATTTTTTTACCTTTATATAATGTTTGACTGTTAAGGTTGTCTATAAAAATGCACTATAAGCAAAATTTAGAGTTATCAAAAATAAATGTTTTTATTTTTAGAACTTGAAAATGTCTAAATTTATAGAAAATTGAAACTATCAAGCACTGTCCAGAAAAATAAAATAATATTAACTATTTTGTTGATACACAAATTTGGCGTAGGTAATGTGTTAATATATTTGTATGTGTTAATTTTAAGTCAATTATTTGTCATAAATAAGACTCCATTGTTGACAATTTATTAAAAAAAAAATTTTATACTCGCACAAATTTGGCGTTGGCAAAATTTGTGATGGCGTAAAATATATTTGTATGGGTAAGATAAAAGTTATTTATTTGTTATAAAAACTAACTATTTATAAATTACTATTATTATTTATAAAAAATGTTATTTATTTGTTATAATATAAACTTTTGTTGATACTCACACAAATTTGGCGTTGGTAAAAAAATTGTGGGGGCATAAAGCATATTTATATGTTATTTAAGATAATTTAAGTCAATTATTTGTTATAAAAAAATCTTGTTGACAATTTATTAAAATTTTTGTTGATACTAATACAAATTTGTTTTTGGTAAAATTATGATGGTGTAAAATATATTTGTATGGATTAGTTTGTTTTTTTTTTTTGTGATAAAAAATTCTTAACTCCATTGTTGACAATATATTAAAAATTTTGTGGGTGATTTCAATATGGGTGTGGTGTTATTTAATATACTTGAGATTTTCGTAATATCATGATTAACATTTTGCTTAAAGTTTAAATGAAACAATATTTAACCATTCTTTAGATTTATTTATTTCAATTTCCAAAATAATAAAATATATCAAAAAAGTGATAAAACATCACAAAAGACATCATTTATATGAAAGACATCAATAATCATCATGATAACATAAAAGATATCAATTTATATAAGCACAAAATAAATCTAAATTCATTAACTAATTTAGCACACAATAAAAAAAATATGGATTAGTTAAATTAATTATTTTTTATAATAAAGAATCAACTTAACTAATTCGTAGAAATATATTTTATGCCATCACTGTTTTGCAAAATATTTTTTATTATTCCATTTTTTTTCGTAATCATATTTTCATTTAATTGTTAATTAACTAATGATGATTATTAATAACATTTCCTTTAGGTTTTGTGTAACGCCTTACGCCATTTTTGTTTTCGCTTTCATTTTGATATCAGTATATATACATAAACAACAAAGACGTAAACATGAACTCTAGGATAGTACGATATTTTCTAGAATGTCCGGGCAATTAAAATAGAAAAAAATGAACAGTAAAAAAAACCATGCCAAAGCTATAAAAAAAAAAATTATTTATATTAAAGAAACCTCTTCATAAGGATGCTCTTTGTTCTAAGAGATGAGATAAAAGGGTTCACCAAAAAATAAAACTCGAAGGAATTGAATCTCAAAGCACATTGACAACAAAAAAGAAATTTGATATGATGTGTTATTTTTGTCCTGTTTGGTGAGTAAAATTATATTAATTTTTTGAGGGTAAAAGTACATAGGAAATTATATAAATCTGATTTATTCAAAGTACGTTATTTAAATCAATCGAAATCTTGAAGTTGTTTTGTAAAATTTCAGATTGTATTTTTTATTAAACGCAAAAATATCATTCTTTTATTACCTTTAAATTATGTACAATTTATTTATTCAACAAATTTTTTAAAGACTGATGATGTTCTCAATATCAGTCTCTTTGTTTTAAGAAATTTAAAATTATTTTCGTTTGATACTTAAATGTTAAATATAATGTAGAAATATATTTCAGATATTTTTTATATAAAAGTAATGAGACTAATAAATTAAATATTATATCGTTAACAATTAATTTAATTTTGAAAGTTAAGAAAAAGTTTTGCAGTAAAATAAAGTGAAAATTAAAAAAATATTAAAATTGTTTATATTTATAAATATAAAACTATTATTTTTCACCTACATTTATTTATTGAATTTACCACATCATTGTTAAAATTTTATAAGACAATTCGCATATTGAAGGTTGTCTTCACAGAACATTCTTCTCAATATAAAAGCTGGATATTAATAATGAATTTACAAACCACTTTTAGATACGTTTTTAAATATATGTTGCTATTCCTCAATTAAGGTATTTCATGTCAAAATAATTTGCATCACTTTTGTTTTAAATTGAGAAAGTGTAGAGAAAGGTGTAAATGTTAAAGGTAAAACCTGAATAATGTTTTATAGGAGAATCAGATTTTTTCAAGCATAAAGTCAATTTAAAATACAAATACATTCATTACTTCAGGTATTATAAATGATTACTTGTTACTTAATCATCTATCAAAATTCTACATGTCTAACTTCGTCAAAATTAAATATTACAAGTAG
Organism: Caerostris extrusa; assembly: GCA_021605095.1. Taxonomy (NCBI): domain Eukaryota; kingdom Metazoa; phylum Arthropoda; class Arachnida; order Araneae; family Araneidae; genus Caerostris; species Caerostris extrusa. The sequence goes on along the minus strand of BPLR01005791.1, from coordinate 25,531 downwards.
ACTTCTTTAAAATTCATAGTGATAATTATTCAATATTTATGTGAGATGTAAAAAATAATAAAAAAAATATATAAAAATTTTAAATATTAAAATTATTTTAAAAATATTCTACACTTATAAATATATAATAATACTAATATAAATTTTATAGATTTATTAACATTTATTATTATATATTTATAATCTGTCATTGAAAAATAAATAAATTCCTTTAAATACTTTTTCATGATTCAATAAAGCTCACACTTTGCATGTTTTTTTCTTTAAAAAATATCACTTATATCACTTACATCACTTAAGTATACTTAAATCAAATTATATCACTCCTCCAAATAAAACTTCAAGATGCAGAATATTCATCGAACTAAACCGCCTTCGCTCAGTTTAATGAAAGCTCATTTTTAGTATTGCAGTAAAATATCCGATTTTTAGAAATGGAAAACTGGGACACCCTGCTTTGATCTCTTCATCATTAAGGAATCGTCTTATTCACATACAGTTAGAGCACGAAACAAGTGATTGCCGTTTGGGTCCATTAAGTAATAATAAAAGTGTGCTTCTCTATTGGGAAGGAACAAAATGTTGAGGCCAACATCTCCCGCCCTTTCAGTACAAGATTACATTATGTTAGGGCCATTATATTGTCTAATATCCATTATGTTAGTGGCATTATATTGTCATCTATTATGTTTGTACCATTATATTGTCTAGTATTCATTATGTTAGTACCATTATATTAATATCATTATATTGTTTAGTATCCATTATGTTAGCACCATTATATTATCTAGTATACATTATATTAGTATCATTATATTGTCTAGTATCCATTATGTTAATACTATTATATTGTCTAGTATCCATTATAGTAACATTATATTGTCTAGTATTCATTATGTTAGTATCATTATATTGCCTAGTATCCATTATGTTAGTACCATTACATCGTCTATTATCGATTATATTTGTTAAAATGTTAAAATGAAATATAAGAATCTTCTAAGTATACATAAAAGATCTATCTTTAATATATTTAGAAATCACAATCTGCTCCAAATTGATGGGGGAAAATGTATTTCTGAATCAGTAGAATTTTGAGTGGGAAAACATGAATTGTGGTAAAAATACAAAACTTTAAATTTGGAATTAAAATTCACTACTGCGTGTTTCATGTTACTTTAAGTTGTTTTACATTTTTTTTATTTTTAATAAAATTTGAAAAATTAAAATATTTTGCGATTGTTGTCATAGAATCTTAGCAGATAACATCCCATAGTCACCAGTGATATCACCAAGCCTGAACCAACTGAAAACAGCTGTTGTTAGTAATAAAATGGAGAATATCTCTATTTGCATTTTTCTTTTATAAATTGGCAATCTAAAATCTCTATATAGAATGATGTTATCGTGATCAATCCAAATATATAAATATACAATGAAATTTAATAAATTTAGGTACTTTAGATATTTACATAAGATAGATACATTTAGCATGTAATTATTCCAATGCTTTTTTAAAAAAATAATTTATATAACGAAAAAAAAATTGATAAAACGAAAAAAATTTAGTATAAATAAAGAATATTCTAAAAAAAGTTCTAAAATATATCTTGAATTAATGTGCATTCCACGTGTGAATTATATGAAAATAAATTATGTATTTCTTCTTTGTTTGCTAATAAATCAAACCAAACAAAAATACTTTTAAGAATGTCTTAATAGTGCAATCAAAAGTTTGGAATCCACATTGAACCGCAAGTCCCGGTCTAAGATGATCGTACAGCGTTGCGGGGGTAGCGTTACTTGCGTCAGAAGCATATCTTCAAGCTACATGTGCCCCTGGATAGTACTAAATGAGCAGCCCTTTGCTTATGGCATAAAGATAACTGCTCAAATATTTGCCAGCTGCATTAGAAAAAAAATTATTTTGGGGACCTGATGGCCGTGCTAGCGCTCTGGTGCTCTGTGCCATAGGTTTCGTGTTCGAGTCCCAGCGGTGCCATAAATGTTTGTAGTGGTTCGGATTCCACTTTAAACCATAGGTCCCTATTTAATATTATCGTAGAGCGTTGTGGAGGCAGTGTTACTCGCGTCCGTTGGATATCTTCAAGCTACATGTTCCTCCTGGGTAGTACAATGAATAACAGCGGTACAACCCTTGCTTATGGCATAAAGATTAACTGTCCCTGTATTACCAGCTGCATTAGAACCACAACAACGTTGTATCCAATGTCAAAATTTTAATAGCTTTTTTTATTCTTATCTCTCTATGCTATAGAAAGTAAATATTGTGGCTATGAATTAAGTAAGAATAAAGAAAATAAATGTTTGTAGTAACTTATGAAGTCTTAATATATATATGATCTGTGTCCTTTACTTAGTTTGTTTCACGGACCTATTTTTGCTAATAAAGTAAAGGCCACGGACTCTTTCTCAGAATATTTGTTTGTTTTTTTTAATAGTACTGGGACTATTTTGGAACCCATTGTTGTCAAAAAACAATTGTAGCAATAGCGCCTTTGTGAAGAATATTATGGAGCATTCAAAAGAAATAGGCCTCAGTCCATTCAGTTACTGACTGACTACTGATGAATTGCAATTACATCGATTACTTTATAAATTTATAACCCCATTAACAAATAAGTTGATGTACATCTAACTAAGCAATAGACTTTCGCTAATAAAAAGCATCATCAACCACCATGCAGTTCAACATTATTCTACTTCTTTTTCAATGATTTTTGGAGGAAATTAAATGTTCTGTAATTTATAATTTTTCCCTATTCTTCATAACTTTAGAAATACAACGGTAGAACCAAACACTTAAAAGTTGTCTAACGTTATGCAACTTAAAGTCTAGTTTTCTGCTAAACAATTTGACAAATCTTTAAAGCATTCATTATTAATAAAAATAAATAATAATAATAAGCCTTAAAAAAAATAGGCAATAAAATCAAGATGAAGCCTAAGTGAAAATTTGATTCATTAGAAAAAATTTTGTCCAATCTCCTACTATAAAAATTCGTGTGAGATAGATCTTATTTCAAATTTAAATGTTTGTTTTTCATGAAAGTCGAGGTTTTCGTCTGGTCTTACAGTGTCTCTAAGGGGCTTTGTATGTCTTTAAAGATGTTCCAAAAAACTGTAGGAGCTATGAAGTTCTTATATTACACCTTATATATACACCTTAGGCCTGATGGCCGAGTGGCTAGCGCTCTAGCAGTTAGTACTACAAGTATCGGGTTCGAATTCCGGCTTTGCCATGGTTGTTTGTAGTGGTTCGGAATCCACTTTAAGCTGTAAATCTCGGTCTCATATGACCGTAGAGCGTCACAGAACCCAATCAGACTTCTTATCACCCACATCATTCCCAAACTGTATAGGGACAACACAGCTCTAGGCACAGTGATGTGGTGTAGTAGTAACATATGCACCTTATATTTGCGCCTTACCTTATACAAATCAACAACTAGCTAAGTTGAAGTTCCTCTTGTAATTTTAAAAGCTTTTTCATTCCATATTGATACCCCAATTAGCCATTAATTCCTTTGGAAATTTTAACCGAACACTCATTGCTAAAATAAGACATTTGTATCATCATAATTTGCAACTACAAATACTCAATATGTACAACACCATGTTCCAATACTGTCGAATGTTAATGTTATGAATAAAAGTGTTACACAATTATTCAGTTCATCAACAAATTCTGTAATATATAAGATTGTGTCGTAATTAATAAGTCAATAAAAAGAATCCTTCATCAAATTAAATTATTTTCCAAGTATACGTTTTGTTAATTAAACTTGTAATTTTTTTAAAGAAAAACTACTTTTTATTCCTTCTTTTTTTTTGCATACTGCAACGTAAAATAACAATGGCGGTGCAAAAGTAAAATGCGTTAAAAAAATAATCTATTAAAAGGAGAGACATGCAGTTCGGAAATTAATAATGAACTTAGTACGGGATTTTGTTTAACACGAATAAATATTTAATTTAAAATCTTGACAAGAATGAGAGCGATTGCTCTTCTGGGGGAACAAAAAAAAGAGGTAACAATTCTAGAATAAGACATTTGTATCAACATAATTTACAGCTACAAATACTCAATCAGTATGTACATCACCATATTCCAATACTGTCGCAGTATTCAGCATGGAACAATGTGCCAATAGGAATAAATACTACCAAACTTTTTGCCAATTGAACATTAATGCAACATGGTAGTACTACAGAATCGGATATCACTAACAGTCACAGATCAGGAACAGCAATTTAAAAATGTTTGAATAAATGTATTACAAGATTAAATTACGCATTATCACTGTTTGGATAGATGTACAGAAGCATAAATCGCTGGCAGCGAAGCATTAAATGTTGCCAAGATAAACTAATGAATTTTACTATTTTGAATACTTAATCCTTTCATTACTTGTGTATGGGCTCTATGCATATTTTTAAACAGTAACTTTCTTCCAAGTTCTCCGTTGTTTCCCTGGACAATGTATAATATAAAGTAGAATTTGATGCGTTGGATTACATTGATTTCATTGTTTATCCACTGCCCACCTGTATTAATTGTTTTTTTTTGTTAGTGTACGAAATGAAAATTGAACACTCACCAACAAAGGAACCACTGAGTTAATCGCGCAGTAAATGTTCATGTACTCCGCTTTTCAATCTCAATAAAACCTGTTATAGGTACAAATGGCATGCGAGTGGAGAAAGCAGAACTCTTAGCCAAGCTTTTCAATCACTAGTTACCAAGGGAACGATGGGGATGCGGTTCTGCTTAATTTACCTTCCCCGTAGAGTTATACTGGTAGCCAACATGATTCTCTTCCATACAAAATTCTACTTCCAACAAAATGATCGATGTCCCTTATGTTGAAGGATAATGAAAATGGCGAGCCCCAGACTTTCTTCAGATAAAGATTCGTTGAGAATCATTCAGGGTACTGAATGTGTATGTTTCTTTTAAAAAATTAAAAGTGACTCTGTGTCGTCAACAATGAGGATATCATGGTCCCAACCTTAGTGTGTCTAAGAATTTTGAAAAACTCCACCAAAAGCAACCTTTTTTCTGCTATATTTTGAGGAGAACCTATATCACTAGTCTCCAAGTTAAAGCCCTTGACAACTAAGCATCTGTAAATAGTTATCTATCTTTGACTAGAATATCTTAATCCAGGCACAGGAGCAAGGTCTTCTGAGTTCCTCTTTAATATTTCACTATAAAAGTTGTACATTTAATGCAACGTTTTTATCCTATTCAGGGGTCGTAGCTCTTGGGTGACCTGGTAATATTATAATTTGGTATTGGTTCTATATCCTCGATACCATCATTCGGGGCACTGCTAATTTTCGAGTGGCGTCTGCTTGAAGCTTAGCAGTTTCAAACATTTCTCTCCATTTCTCTTTTTTCATAAATTCCTCATCTCCATTCTTCATTTAAACGATTATGAACAACTTATTTTAATTGTAATCAACCGATCTTTTATATTTCTGTTAAAAAACAAATCTTTATATGCGAATTTCCCTGGAAAGCTGGTTAGTTTCATTTTTTCTTAAAAAATATTTTTAACCTTTAACAATCACCTAAAACAACTCTCTGAGATGATCCTCAACAAATTCCGGATCTTCTTTCCAATATAGAGAAGATCCTCAATTTAAAAACAAATTATTATACAACAATTATGTTGTTAAAAATTCGAAACTTAGGTTATTAATCTCTTAAAACGGAAAGTTATGCATAAATCTCTTTTAAAAATTGTAATATTTAGAAATTTTACATATCAAGATGATAAATATTAAATATGAAAGAAAATCAAAGGTAAATTAGTTTTAAACAAAAAAAAATTTTTTTTTTTATATTTTCCTTACTGTAAATTTATTATAATTAATAACAAAATAATATACTTTTCATTTTCACAAAAAAAAAAGAAAATTGTTAATTACGTCGTACACAATAACTTAATAAATGTTTGATGCATTTATTTTATTTTAACAATAACAACATGAAAATCAATTTCTTATTTACAATTATAGTTTTTTTTTTTTAGCTCAAGTCTTATAAACTCATAGTTAAGCGTAAATTTCTTTTAAGAAATTGTAATGAAATATAAAAGAAAGTCAAAGATAAATTAGTGTTAAACAATTAAATATTTAAAAAATATTTTCTTTAATGTAAATATATTATAATTATTAATAAAGTAATATTTATAATATAAATAATATATATTAATATTAATTTTCGTTTTTAGAAAAAAATAGTTGTTAATTACGTCATACACGATAACTTAATAAAGGCTTGATACATTTACTTCATTTTAACGATTACAACATAAAAATCAATTTCTTATTTACAAGTTAAATTTTCTTTAGCTCTAACCTCATAAAACCAATATCATTTTCCCATTAAGATATATGAAGAATTCGTTATTAATTTCTGCAAGCAAAAACATTACAAACAATCTTCTATTGTTTGTTGAAACCTCGCGTGTAACAATTTTTATCTAATTTCTTCACTCTGGACAACTGCTGCTGACTTACAACAGATACAATCAACAGTTTGGATATTAATCTCTCAAAACTCATAGTTATGCATAAATTTCTTTTAAAAAATTGTAATGTTTAGAAATTTTACATATCAAGACGATCGATATTACATATGAAAGGAAGTCAAAGACAAATTAGTGTTAAACAATTAAATATTTAAAAAATATTTTCTTTACTGTAAAAATATTATAATTATTAATAAAATAATATACCTTTCGTTTTTACAAAAAAAAAAAAAACAAAAAAAAAAAACACAGTTGTTAACGATTACAAAATAATAATCAATTTCTTATATACAAGTTTAGTTAAGTTTTTTTTATTTATTTATTTTTTTATTTAGTTCTAGGTCCATAAACCAATATCATTTTCCCATAAAGATATAAGAAGAATTCGTTATTAATTTCTACAAACAAAACATTACAAACTATCTTCTATTGTTAGTTGAAACCTCACGTGTAACAATTTCTATCTAATTTTTTCACTGTGGACAACAGCTGGTGACTTACTGCAACGGATACAATCAACAGTACAGATTCTGTCGATTTGTCGAAAAGAAATAAGTAGTGATGAAGTACAATAGGATTTTGCGTCTGATCATTAAATATCACAGTAAATACAGTCATTAAATACTAATTCTTATTTCTGTAAGCTGCGAGAGATCTATAAGTTCCTGTCAAACTTTTGATGAGTTGTGGCTTTGTTTTTTAACGGTGACGTCGCGTTTTCCACAAACACACCTGTATTTATACTCCTTTCGAGTAACGGTATCCCTCTTGTTGAGAAATGCAGGAGATACTGTTCCTGAATCGAAGAACAGCATCAGTTAGCAATAGATCTCCTCAAGGTTAGTTCAGTCTAATTTCTTCCCTTTTTCTCCTTATGATTATCTCAGTGTTTGGATAGCGTTAAGTTTCTCATGATCATTTAGATATTCGTATTCTGTTTTCATTCTAAATATACTCGCGTATTTTCTTCTCTTTGTAATATGTGGTATTTGTGCTTATTTAAAAACTTCGTAATAAAATTTAAGAGGTATCAAAAGTGCTCTTTTTTACTTTGCTGTTCAATCAGAGGATGCAATTTAAAGTATGTCATAATCGTGATTATCTCAGTGGTTGGTTAGCAGGCATTGCATTAAGTTTCTTATGATCATTTAGATATTCGTATTCTGTTTTTAATTTTAAGTAAACTTACGTATTTTTTTTTCTTTGTAAACTCTTTTAAAATGAAAATTGTGCTTATTTAAAAATTTCACAATAAAATTTAAAAGGTATCAAAAGTATAGTTCTAGCAATTTATTTTCATGCTCTGCTATTTTGCTGTTCAATCAGATGACGCAATTTAAAGTATGTTATAATCGTGATTATCTCAGTGGTTGGATAGCAAACATTGCGTTAAGTTTCTCATGATCATTTAGATATTCATATTCTGTTTTTCATTCCAAATATACTCACGTATTTTTCTTTTCTTTGTAAAATGTGGTATTTGTGTTTATTTAAAAACTTTGTAATAAAATTTAAGAGGTATCAAAAGTATAATTCTAACAATTTATTTTCATGCTCTGCTATTTTGCTGTTTAATCAGAGGATGCAGTTTAAAGTATGTCATAATCATGAATTCATTCTCTTATGCTAAATATATATTTTTAAAATGTGATAAAAGCAGAAGTATTTCAGTTTGATGCATTATTAATTTATTTTTCAGTCAATCGATTCAATTTTAAATATTTCATAAACATGAATTCGTTTTTTTTTTATGCTGGATATATATATAATCTTGAAATTTTATAAAACCTAAATAGTGTTACTTCTTAAAAACTTTTTTTAAAGACATTTAGTTAAAGTAATCTACGGAATATTAAATGCTTTTTTTTCTCTCCAAGCTAAATTAATTTAATCTACGAAACATTAAATTTTCTATAATCGATAATATTCCCATTACATTATTCTACATTAAATATCCTATAATCTTGAATATACTTGGAGTTTTACTCCACATACAGATCATTTAAAATTTTAAACTGAACTAATGCTTGTTTAAAAACTTTATGTGATGAATAAAAATGATTCTCTATTTCTCCTGCCTCATTCTTATTACTCTTCCAGAAGTATATATAATTTGTAAATAAACTTGTAAAACTTATAAACATAATTTGTAGTTTATTGTAAATGTATGAAATGTATTTCTTGTCCAAATTAAATTTGAAGCATTTTTTAATTATTTTAATAGATGTAAGCAGTATCAAAAATATCATTTAATTATTTCTTTTCCTCTGTTTCTATTTTACTTTTTTAGTCTATATACTGTTTTAAATATTTTGTAGTCAGATAGATATGCGCAGTTTATTCTTTTACAAGTATACATATTTTTGAATAACTGAAATACTGTTTAGTAAAAATAAATTCACTATAGAAAAATAAATCGATTTTGGAAGTATCATAGAAATGTTTGAAAGAAGCACCTTTATATGAAAATAATATATATATATTTATGAAATAACATGATTAAATGTGTAAAAATGTTACTTAAAAAGAAATTAGATCCATTTATCTTTCATTAACTGAAAAAAAAAAATCACTTTGTTTTAAATTATGTTGTTTTTTTAATACATTTTTTAAATACTGCAAAAACATTCATGAGCCTTCTTATATTTTTATCCAAAAATTTGATTAATTTGTTATACTTTTTAATTATAAATAATATTGTATATTAACCCAAAATTGAATGGTCTTTTAAATCTAAATATTATTAAACTATTTTGCGCCAAATCCAATTTTTTTCCCTGATGACAATAACGTTTTCAAATAATTCATTAGGAAAGAATTAAAGATAAAACTTTGCTAAAAGTAAAAGAATTTTTGACAAATTTGCATGAAATGTAGATATTATGGACCAGTTTAAAATTTTTTTACTTTCCTTTCAATCTCTTTGCTATTAAAATTGTAAACTCGAACTAAAAACAAGGAAAACATTTTCAAATATAAGCCGATAATTTTTATAATTATTTAAAACTAAAATAAGAATGTGATTTATATACGTATCCTCTAATCCCGAAAAACATGGATACTTTTCAGTTAGCCAGACACGGGCGATAAATCGCCAAATACTGTTTATTGTTAAGTTTAAATGAAATTAGTTATCCGGTTTATGAAAAAGAGTTGTTTTATTGCCTAAATTACTGGTATGTTGCGAAAAATTCGATGTTGGTGAATTTTACAGACGGCTATTGGAAAAGTACCAAAACGTATATCAGAAATAATAATACAATACCGTAAATAATGAACGTTACAGGATTTTTTTTTATTTCGTTTTATGTACAGGTTCTAAGGTAAATGTTTTAATGAAAAATGTCCTTCTCAACTTATACACGGGTGGGCTTCTATTCGAAAATAAACGGAATAATAAATAATAATAATTCGGTTAATAAATGATTAACTTATAATTTCAAAATACTATCTATACAAAGTTATTAATTAAGTTTATTTAGTACAGGAAAAATAAACCGTTTATTATTTTTCTGTAAAAAGTAAACCGTTTGTTTTATACAATCAATAGGCAGCGTATTGCTACAATATTACACGCCAGCCTAAAAAGAATAAAATTATTTTCACATACACCATTAACAGAGATGCAGAATTCGATTTAGAGGTTTTTGATAAGTTTATAAGTGTATGCTGTTGATTGCAATTATTTAAATAATGCATTTAACCAAAAAACAGTGCTGAATAATATTGTTGGCATGAATTGTTTAATGGAATGCTTCAAAATGAATGAATTTTTAGTCTTGTAATATTTTGTTTCTTTGTTATATCAAATTTCTTGCTGATAAAACATCAACAATTCAGTAGATTTACTTAATAAATATTCAGATGTTAATATTTTTAACATTAATATTTAAACATACATTTAAGAAAAGATAATTAGTACATTTTGTAAGTAATTTTTATTAATAAATTCTAAATAACCGATCTAAAATTATTAAATCAATAATCTGTTTTATTTTATTATCATAATAATTTTTCTTGAAATAAAAAAAAGTAGTAGTTAAAAAGATATTAAAAAAAATTATGAATGAATTAATGAAAAAATATCCCTGTTTGTAGAAATTACTATTTTTATTAAAAACTCAGAGTGAGCCAGATAACGTTATGAAAGATGGCCAATTTTTGAAAAAGTTAAACATATTTTAAAATTTTGAGATTATAGGTTCTAGTATCATAAATTCGCAGCACGAGTTGAAAATAATTTACCAATTCATTCTAAGACAAGGAAAAACTGAAACTGCTAGAGGCATGTAAAAATAGAAAATTACAAACTAACACATTTGGCAGGTAGGACGGTGGTGAAGAGTACATTAATTTTCCATCGCCAGTTACCAAAAATTTACATGGCTAAGGAAACCAATTATATGTTCAGCATATTCCTTTAGTAGTTAATCATTTATACATTATATCATTAGTAAAATCTCAATAAAATATTCTTGTTATCATTTATGTCTTTCTTGGTTCGATAGTTTCTCTAAATAAAGGTGTGATTACAAATTATAGCGATCTGTCGCTCGGTGCCACAAGTTTCGGGTTCTGGTCCTTGTGGTGCCACGGATGTTTGTAGTGGTTTGGAATCCACTTTAAACCATAGATATCTGCCTAATTTGACTGTAGAGCATTGGGGATAGAGCTAACAACCCTACCCCCGTAACAAGAAAACATCTCCTGTCTCTAAATCTGCCAGTAGACAGACGGTCTGGGCCTACCTTGAGGATGTTGCGCCAGTGTTGAAGAAGAATATAAATATGTATATGGATAGATAGATAGATAGATTTATTATTATATAATAAAAATATAAAATTTCATCACTATTTGTAAATTTAATTCTGGACACTTATTATTTAAATATTAAAAAATATATAAGGCGGCAAATGTCTGTCATACATACGTAAATGTCGACTTCATACTATGTTAAAACAACAAATTGATAGACAGAAATAGAATGACAGAAAAAAAAAAAAAGCTGATCTTTCATCAAAAATAAAGTTGGATTTACCAAGATGATGCTTGACCTTTCATCAACAATAGACCTAGTTTTTAATCATTTTTATATGTTTCAAGACTCTAATTTATTTTAGATAAATATCAAAGGGATATGTCACTATGTCATTGTATAATGACATAGGAAGAAGCGTTTTATCTTAAATTACAATTTTTGCTATTATATGTCAACTCATTTGAAACATATTTATGTAACTTCAATAACTTGAAACTTAAACATTTGAAACCTTTACTTTCTACCTATTTAGCAATACATTTTACAAATTACTTTTGAAATTTCCAATTTCTACAATAATACGCAATTACCGTCATTCCTACGTAGCACATGTTAGTTTAGAAATTACTAATAGAACGGAAAAACAAATTGATATTTTTGATGAAGTAAAACAGCTGTCCTCATAAATTCTCAATGTAACCTTCTTAAATGTTTTCAAGGTAACTTTATCATTGAACAGTCACTCAAAAAAAAATGATCAAAAGACCACCAAAGACAAATTGAACCCCGGATTATTTATCAATCAGTCATAATAAGAAATATCAAAGTTATTGATCCTCTAACTACCAAAAATATTTATCTTTGTGAGTATGAATGTCATATTTTACTATTAAATCTTTATCTTTCGTTGGATAAATATAATCTCAACGAATTTATATTTCAAGTAATTATATTTAACAATGTAGGCAAGTAATATATTCTTTATTTTATTTATTTATGTTTCGCCGACTTTTAGTACATTTTAAGACCATAAAAACCTTAAAATAGAAGCCCACGGCTATTGACTTCGAGTCATCAACTGACGAATACTATTAGGTCAAGTGCGGACTCATGATAGATGGGTTTTTATTGATGGTAAAAAAAAAGAATCAGTATCATGCAAGAAGACATAATCTAGTAAAAAGATTGATATTGAAAATAAAATTTATAATGGCGTATGTAATATAATATTTCAATATTTGTAGAAATTGTTTTTAAGATGATAAGTTTATGTGGTGATATGTATTTTACTGAAAATGACGTAGAAATTGTTCTTAAGTAACATAATTTTTGCTCTACGTATTGTTTAATTCCGAAGTACTTTTATGATAATATCGCTACAATTTCATACGAATAGCCAATATTCATAACATTTTACTTCATAAAAATATGCTAAGACTCATATCTAAACAGATATTGAACAAGAATATCTTCAACGTCTAAATTAGTGTTTCCAGTATAGTAGTTCCGGTTCCTGTTGAAGTCTTGAAAACTCTCCAATAACTAATTAAACAAAAAATTTCACTTCAAATGGATTTATATCTTTGCTTATATTTGAATTAATTAAATTTCTAAATGTTGCATAATGTCTTAGTTTCCAAAGAATCAATATCATGGAGGAAAATCGAATCGAATCTTTACAAGAAACGAAAATCCAAAAGTTTCATTGAGAACAAATTGCTTTTCGTTTTTTGTGATATGGAGTAAATAAAATTTATTTTTGTCAAAAAAATCCAGCAATTTTAAAGTAACTATATATATTAAAGTTGTTTTTTCAACCAAATAAGCTTTTATCCAAATTTGAAATTCAATCCAATGCATCTATGTACTACAAAATAGAAAAGAGGGAAGAAAATTAAAGGGGGGAACTTACAAAAAAAAAATTACTAACTCCCTAAGACTTCTAAACTGCAATATTATCTAGGGAATTCTTTTTTACCGAAATATATTGCATTGTCATTTACAAAAGTGTTGTGTAAAAATTTAATCTTAGTATTTTATAAGGAAAATGTTTATAAATAGATGACAAAGTTTTAAATATAGAGATAAACATCATGAATAAGTTGAACAAAAGTTAATACTAAACATTTTTTATTTTAGATAACCTGGTAGATCGCTTGGACTTCTGGATATACGAATCAAAATGGAGCACATAGCAGATTTTTTTCGTCAGACCATACTTCCTAGTCTTTCTGGGAATTGGAGTATTTTTGATGACAACGAAGAGTTGGACTCTAACCAAACTTCTATAGTAGATGAACTTGAAACTTTCTCATCTCAGGTTAACAATTTGGAGTATGCCTCCAATTTTACCAATATTTCCATAAACAAAATGATCTTAGCAGATGATGATGTGTGGAAAGAAGACATGAAATTAGCTCTGGATTTCCTGCTTTTACTCCTCCTCATTCTTATTATGTTGGCCATGGGATGTGAAATCACGTTGCGAAGTGTAAGTGTTTTTATTGCCTTTTTTTCATATATTAATCACTGCATTATTTAAGAAAGTAGTTTATGCTCACTAGGATACAAAAAATTGTAATTTTGTATATTTATCTTTGAACTTTTATGACACCCAATATACATTGCTTTCTAAAAGTTAGGATAACATGTTTTTAAAACTTGGCAAGTTAAATAATAAAAAAGTCTAATAGTCTATTTATAGAAGATATTATTAATAAATTTTAAGTTATGAATGTAGGAGAGAAACCATAATTTGTTTAATTTTAAATGTTAGTACTAAAAATCTAATGACACACAATCATGCTACAAATAAACTTATTTTTGAAAAACGCTTTTTTTTTTTGTTTGTTAAATTTATTATAATAATAATGTCCCAGAAAGATTGATTATGGATTATAAAATATAATAAAAAATGGATGAATTTAAATAGATTTGTCACACGCTAAAAGTGCCATTAGGCTAAATGTCATTTGCATTGTCCACCCTGGAGAATTTTGGAATTAATTTCTCGGTAAATCTAAACTGCCATCCTTTGGTGACAAATCGTCTTGGGGATGTTTTCTTAACATTTTCGTCTAAATGATGACTAAGTATGAAGGTTCTTCAACATTTTACAAAAAGAATATAAGTAAGAAGCAGTCAAGTAAATTGACTGCTTCTACTGTGAAAAGAAAGTAGCCCAATGAGCGATTCCACCATTTTTAATTTTCAGATGGAACAGAATGCATAAAAGATAAAATGCAATGTGAATTGAATTGTGGCTGAAATGTCCATAAAAGAAAATTGCGTTAAGCAGCGATAACTAGCATTTTACTGATGAGTCAAAGTGCATCCTACAGTATAACTCTCGTATTGTGAGGATTTAACGAAATCGAATATATACTACCATTCAAAAAGTTGTTGAATGGAATACTTGTTAAAAATAATGTTACCAAAATTTCTGTCCGTGACTTAAACAGCATTTATATTCGATATAGGTTTCAAAACCAACTTGCATGGGTTACGGTGGAATCTAGCACAATTTAGACAAGAATGGCAATGAATTTATATAGGCCTCTATATAAAAACATAAGTTACCACAACAAATATTTTTAATGAACATTAATGGGATTTTTTATAAAGCATTATGTTCAATGAGTACCCTGACAAAGAGGTGTTCATAGTATTTGTACTAATAGATTCAGCATTAAAGATCTCCTAGGCTCCATTCTCATTTTGACCCCGCAGTTTGGAACTGAAACCCCATGGTATAGTATCTGCCTTTTCTCCATCTGCTTGAACCCAATAGAAGGACTTTTTGTCTATGGGTTTGGAGCATATGGGGACTTTTTTGCATTTTGTGTTTACATCCTGAATAGATATGGGAACTTCGGCTAGGTTTTATTTGTCGAGTTTGGAACCACAAACACACAGTTCGGAAACTAAGGTGACATACACTCAAGAGCCAAAACATTATGACCATCCCTACATTTTGCAATGAACTCGCCTGGATGACGTGGAAGGCACGTGATCAGGTGGAAGTGGTATTTAACTGGTATTAAGTGGTGGTATTAATCCATGCCAAGGCGGGTTGAAGCTGTGTTGCGCGCCAAAGGTGGGCCAACTCGTTATTGACAGGTGGTCATAATATTTTGGCTCTTGAGTGTAGCTTCCATACATTATATTAATACTATGTTCAAAATTTGAGGTTTAATATTTGTATCTCTAGCATAAATGTTCGACATAATTAATACCAAACTTTTAGAATTAAAACACTATGATTGATAATAAGTATTCCAAAGGCTGTTTTTAGGGGATGCATTTAGTGTTTGCAGTTTTCACAAAAACTGATTTTACTATTTGTATCAAGAATATATAGATTTCTAAAGAACTGGGGACCTCAAATACTCACTGTAACTTGATGGTGGTCAACAATTTAAAAAAGATTAAAAGTTATTCATCAAATGTATATTTGTAATAACTCCACTTTTGCTCTTCTTGATTTCCAGACCTACAATTAACAAATCTAGTTATTGCGCTGATCCTTAATAAACTTAAATTCATTTTCTTATAAAAATGTCTTACCTTTCTTTAATCTCTTACTAAGCAGTTTTATTTTTGTACTTTCTTCGATTCTTCATTTCCTATGATATGCAAAATATTAATCAAAATACTTTTAATGATTTTTTTTTATTCGCTATGATTTTCAGGACGCTCCCAGAAGTGGACCTAAACTCTGAAATTCCTTATTCCTTTGCAATTGCTTTAATTCCTTCGGAAGAAAAAAAAAAAACTCGTGATAAGTCATTATCTGCAAAATTCACTTATTATATATTGCAGAACTAAATCTCAATAGAAAAACAGCTATTACTCTTACAAGATTAACGACGAAGCATCACAAAAATATTAAAAATTATGCTGATGGCGTTAAAAAATGCCAAAATGTGGCAATTGCTCTGATGTCGAGCTTACCTCTCATCATGTCTTTGACTGCCCAGCTTTGGCATTGCCTGGACCATCCCTCGGAGGAGGATTTATTTTCTTAGTTGGCAATCAACATAGCCAATATTATTCGGGAGCACCACAATATTTGATTTTTCTTTTTATTCTACTCTTCAGGGGATACGACAACAACTATTCACTTATTATATACATTTGAACTCTTTATATATATATATATATATTAAGTTATCAAATGTTTCAAAAATCAATTTCTGCCATCTTTTCAGAGTTTCTTTCTTTCTTTTTCTTGCTAGATATCTAAGCCCTCATAATAATATAATAAAACAAAAATATCCTCTCATGTGTATCCAGTTTGCTTCTCAAGAATCTAAAGTACTGCCACATAAAATATTTCAAATTTTTGTCTTAACATTTATTATCATCTTCAATAATGCGACAGTTTTACGGACATTGTATCGAAACTGCTTTATTTAAATAGAAACTATTTCGATAACGTGTGTTATTTTCGATCTTCCATCGCACTTCAACAACTATTTCACTGTCAAATAACTTCATACGATGACCTCAAGAGTTAGTAGGGTGATGTTTGTATTTACTGAGTACGTCAACATAACCTTCAATATTAATACTATGATATCGAAGCTGTAGATATGGACCAGTATTTTATGTCTAAATCTTGATATCGATAAAAAAATTTGTGGGAAAAAAATTTACTTTCTTGATGAAATCTTATCTTCGACAAAATCGAACTTTCGTAAAAAGAAATTCGTCTTTGCGTCAAATAACCTTGCTGAAACACATTGCCATGTTTAGCCTCCCATATCATAAGACAAAATTAACCATTGCGCAGTTCATAATCTGTTTCTTATAAATAGTTTGATTGTATATGATATCCTTTTCAGTAAAGTATATCATTATTTAATTTTAAAAGGATTTCGATGTGCCTAATTTTTTTTTACATGATGAAATAATATGTTAAAGTTTGATGAATTGATTAAATTAGTTGTCATCGAAATAAATTTTAATTTCCTATAGGAAAAAGAATATTTACTTTCTCGAATATTAATTTTGGTATTTTCAATATACACTTTCTTGAATATTATTTTTGATGATTTAATAGCATTCCTTTTTAAAATCTTGTATGATTTGTTTAATTGTAGTGCAATATAAAAATTACTTTTAAAACATAATAAACATAATAAATTTTGAAATAGGGCAAGTATCTTAGCTTTGTTTAAAGAAAACCAGCAAGGTGTAATAATAAAATAATTTTGGAAATATAAAAAAATGTAGCACACTAGAAAATTTTGAAAATGAAATGAATTTATTGTCGTATTTCTTGATTAAGTTACAGATTTCCGATGTAAAAATGTTTTGAATGCCATATACATAATGCCATACAGTTATTAACCATCTGATTACTAAATATCTTCTATTATTTCATCATGCGTTATTTATATATCTTGCTTCTTTTTATAAAATGGCAAATTGTTGTTAGAAAAGTTTTATATATCATTAATATTATTAAATAATATACTCATTTATAAATCACGTAAAATTTATTCTTAATCATCAAAATTTTAGAAATTCTGCACCATAATTACTACCCTGATACACACTAATTCTGGTGTTATTATGCTGAAACTATCTAAGCTTTTTGAAGCTTTAATTCTATATTTTGTGAACTATTTTTGATTTGTATTACCATTTGATGTTTTGTAACTGTTTGCATACATTATTAATAAATATATTTGGGTAATATTGGGATGTTAGGTTTTTTTTTAGACATTTTTTAAAATTTTATACTCAATATAAATTAATGAACTGTGCAAAATAATTATAAATTAAATAAAATAAATTAAGATTTATATATTTTTTAATCAACATAGAATATTTTAAATTTTTTTATATTATATGTTGATTCTTTTGCTGGCAAATGTAAATGTTTCGACACAATTTTTTTCTTTTCCCGGGTTAAAATTCTAACTTCGAATGCTTACATTGACGCTTTTAGAAAGCACTTTTATTTTTTTATTTCAAATGAATTTGCTTTTTTACATTTCTATTCAAAAAATTATATTTTTACAGTAGTACCAAATATGTTAATAAGTAAATTTAGAATGGAACTACATTTATTAAAAATTACTGAGTAATTTTAAGAAATCAAATCTTTCTTGGGTAAAATGAACCAGAACTCATCATTAATTTTGCAATTTTTGATTTTTTAATTTTTACTTTAATTAGTGAAAATGTTAATGGATATTCTTATAAGGAAACTACTTAGCATATAAAAAATAAAAATGCGTCCTAAATTTTACTCTTTTAATAAATTAATATAACAATTTATAATAAAATTTTTATTTATTAATTTTGCCTTAAAAAGTACTGAAATTTAAATTTTTTTGTAAAATACTTAATTTTGACAGTTTCATGAACTTGTAAACAAGAGGAAAACTACAAAGCTACAAATCAACTTGCATTTAATTTCATTTAATTCATGTAAAAACTATAATATGTTGAAATAATATTTATTTTTGACGTTAGTATTTAACGTGACATGAAAGAAATCCCAACATCAAGGCGAAGTTAGTTTAAAGGAATGAAATTAAGGCAAAAGCGTATGTCTAAGTAACATATTTATTTGATTAAAGTTTCAGGTTACAGGTTAAAATATGAGCGAGAAGAGCCTTTCTTAAATGTAAAATGCTGGTACACTAATAACGCTGTAGCTCTCCACGATTTTGAAGACAAGCATTCAAAATGCGCATGAGTTGTGTCTTACAAGTGCCATATGTCATTTTGTCGAACTAAGTTCATCCCTGTGACAATTGGTCAGTCAAATCAGCAAAAGTACGTGCTGGTTGTAGGTGGCGCTGTATTTATCGTATCCAATAATATCCGTATGCGTCGATTTAAGAAAAATATGGTCAAAGCAACACGGTGATACTCTATATATCTATAGAGTTAGTTAGGTATATAGAACTCTATAGATAATTGGAATCCTGTTGGAAAAGTCAACCTGGAATAGTGATAAAAATGACAACACTACGGTTTTAGTCACCAAATACAAACGTGCTATCAAGGTGAGTAATATAAAGACGTGTGTGCTCCAGCTGTCATAGTAAATTGCTCTCCAGATGTAGGTTATATGTTTATGATGCAGATGGATTGGCTGCAAGTCTCATCTGACCTTCTTCTAACCAACATAAGGCCATTACAGGCACCAAAACAAGCGGATCTCGTCTGAGAGTCACAGATAGCGGTGATTTGAATTAGCATGGGCATGAGTGTCTGGATCTGTTCGTTAAGCAATCGACTTGTTATCGTTCGTTGTGTCATTGTAGTACCAAGAGGAACTCAATTTCTGCTGCAGATACGCTATAACCATGCGGCAAATATGGAGGCCATCCTCTTAATAATGTCCTTTATGCAGCCTACCCCAGTCTTCATGAGATAGTACCTGCTCGTGACCACTGTTGCCAACAGTCATCCATTGCCAAATCTTTTTCTACAATATCAAAAGGAAATCCACTTTCTCGTAGCCCTATTACACGGACGGGCGTGAGTTATGTCGGTTGAGGTTGATGGTCGACCAGAAGACTCTTCGTCTTCAACGCGTTCTCTGTCTTCTTTGAACTGTTTATACCACTTGTAAACATTTCTTTCCGATATAGAAATACTCATCGAATGCCTTCTGCAACGTTCTATACGTTTCCGCAAACAAAATTTAATGCAAGTTCTTTGCTCAATTAATTCACACATTTCAAAATTGCCGGAATCAGTTTTAGTGTCTCACAAAACCAAGCGTAACTCAAACACTAACGAATATTTTGACGTCGAATTTCACACAGATTTCAAGGACAGTGCCAGCAACCTGAAAAAAAATGAAATTCCATAAACCCCAGGAATTTTAAATTGAAAATGGTCTTACTTTTGGGCACAGTAGTTTTTAACAATTTCTAGAAAAGTTACTTTGTTTCTTTCATTGCAGTTTAATTTTTCTGGAAAGGCAATCAATTTTTTTTTAATTTATCTGTGCATTGAAAGCGGGTTTCCCCTTTCATTATCAAAAATGAAAATCAACAAGGTCAAATCTAATATGATATCTTAATAGTGAAACTTTCTTCTTTCGGGGTAAGTTAAAAATTATTTTAAAAACTCATAAAGTTTGCGTCAAAAATATTATCACATATTTTAACCAATAATACTATACATGTGTCTTTGTGTGTAGGGGGCAATATATATAATTTTTAATTACAATAGTAAGTATTACAGAGTAATTGTGGTGACACCTTTTGACCGGTGAAAATTACAGACTAATTATTTTCCAAATAACCATTTATTTCAATAATACCAAATTTGAAAAATTATTGCATTTATATAATAAATATATCATATAAGTAAGCAAAAAAAAATATGTTAAATGCTCACAAATTGTTTAAAAATTTGTATTTAAGAGTAATAAAAAAAATGTTAAATTAATTTGTAACTTGTTAAGTGCATAATATGTTAAAAATTTGCAATTTGTTAAGTAATTTGCAGGATAGGGTTTGACTTTTGTCGTTGCATTCAATTTTGGCGTCCATTCATTAAAGATTGGCGTCAATCAATGGCGTCGAATTCATTAAAAATTAACGTCAATCAATGGCATCGAATTCATTAAAGATTAGCGTCAATCAATGCCATCGAATTCATTAAAGATTAGCGTCAATCAACGCCGTCGAATTCATTAAAGATTGGCGTCAATCAATGGCATCGAATTTATTAAAGATCAGCGTCAATCAATGGCGACGAATTCATTAAAGATTTTGTGACAAAATGTGATAATTTTTTTTTCAGCACTTCCTCAAACAATTCTCTCGTAATATCATTCTTATTCTTCCACGGAACATTTTACGGATCGTAAAACTTTTACGAGCACGATTTTAGTAATAGGAAGATGAGTCTTGATTTTTCAAGGTTTTAATAACAAAATAGCATAACTAAGTAGAAGAACCACAAATTAAAATAAACATTTATTCTAAAAATTTAATTGTGCCAAATAAAAAAATTTGAAAAATAATAAAACAATGAAATAAGTAAGTTTAAATTCCGGATATTTCTGAGTTTTGATTTCTTTTTAATGTCATAGTTAATATTAGAAAGCTTAATTATTACACAAGGTCAAGAATTGAATCTTTTATTTTGATATTATTACGGCATTATTATGAAAATTTTATTTTCCCCCAAATATTTTATTGAAAATAAAATAAAACTGAATTATTAGTTTTGATATGGTGAAAAACTTAAACTTATCAAAAAATTAATTCAGCAGTTCCTTTGTATTTTAAGTGCAAGCCAGAATCAATGACTAATCCCGTTATTTTTCACAATCATTTTTAATAACACTTTTCGATCTAAATAAATAAATTTTAATAATAATATAAATGTAAATTTATGCAGATTTCTAACCCAATAATTCTTCTCAGAGGGTTCTTAAAAAAATCTGAAAAGTTGATTGCAAGTCATGCACGTGTTTCAAAATTACACACGCATATTTACATGTATTAAAGCCTGCGTTTTTTAACTTGTTTTCGCACATTTTAGAGGGCCTATTCTTACACAACTTGAGCAGTCAACATATTATCTTATAGGATGATGAATGATCGCTCAATTTAGAGGATCTTTCAAAAAACAAATTCAAATGTTTATTCATTATTCGAACTATTACGAAACCTTTCCAAACTTCCAACAATCTCTAAATCTGCAAATGTTGAATTTATTCTCATCCAAAAATAATCATAACATTTCAAAATGAGGTTTTATTTCTGATTTTCTTATTCTTTTATAAATCCAAATAACTTATTTTCTTAGAAATACTTTTCTTAGTATCATGGGACCGTAATATCTACTTTTCATAAAACAATGTGTATTATTTAGTTTGACAACAGTCAAACTAAATAAGCCTTGTCAATTGTCTCTCCATAAATTTGAGCTATCACAATTTGTCTTATTCAGTCAGCCTGGAACTTTTCTATGACTTGTTTTGAAAGACTTTTTGCAGATGATTTTAGCCATTTATTATCGAAACTTACTCACCTATATATATATATATTATTAAATCCTACAAGATTTGTAAAATTCATTTTCCCTTGAAGCCATTTGTAAATCATAAAAATATTTAACGAAACTTTACGAACTTATAAAAGCTATCAGTTAAAT
Organism: Caerostris extrusa; assembly: GCA_021605095.1. NCBI lineage: Eukaryota > Metazoa > Arthropoda > Arachnida > Araneae > Araneidae > Caerostris > Caerostris extrusa. The sequence continues at coordinate 3,064 of BPLR01005791.1, read as the reverse complement.
ATTAAAGAATGTACAAAGAATTGAGTTAAATTTTTTTTTAATAGACTATAGCTTTTAACTATAGAATCACAATACATACATTTTTTGTGATGTTAATTTTTATAGTAATAAACAAACGAGCTTGACATTTGGAATTAAAATCCGCAATTTTTTTTTTTTTTTTTTTTCATTTTTAAATATTTAATTCAAAGCGATAAATATACTCCAAAGAAATATATGTATAATGTTTATTTTAAGAATTTAGACTTTTTGATTTATATGAAATGCATACATTATGTTTGAATGTACATATATGAATATTTGGTATATTAATAATAGCCTATATAGTATATCGTTTATAGCATCCATCGTCACTAATACAAAATGGTTGTTTCGAACTATTGTAGCATACATACAATATTCCTAAACTATAATTATTTGAAATTATAATACAAATTCTTCATTAAATTAGTTTAGTGGAAGAAATAAATCACGATTGTTGTCGATAAAAAAAGTGTTCATTACATTTGATTTAATTTAAACTACCAATTTATTTACAATTCAATTGGGTAGCCTGTAAATTTTTACAATTATTTACTATAAAATTTTAATTCTTTAATTTTAATTTATAAAATATTTTAATTTTTTACAATTTATATATATATATATATATATCGCGTATAGAAAATATATCTTTTTTCTAAATTTTTTTGACGCAGAAGCGATCGCGTGTATGAACCTGTGCTGCAATTCAATGACCCGTTGGCAAGGCAGATGCACCAGTTGTAGAGAGACTGATAGTGTATACACAGGTTGATAGTGCAGTGTTTTCGTAGTAGATTGCGATAAACTGTAAGAAAATTTATTCATCCATATCGCATATATGAAGTAGAATCCCTGATTAGACTTTCAAATTTACTGAATGAAGATTTGTGAAATAATCTAGTGCTTCAATGTAGGGGGATACTGTAGTGATGTATGATAATATGTATAATGAAAATGTAAAGAACAAGTCAGCTGCCGTTGCATATTATACTTCGAACATCACACAATCTAACTTTCATTTGTTTTCAAATTTAAAATCTTTCATAGGTTTCCTTTCAGAGCTTCTAAGTCAAATAATCTTGCGCAACCATGGTTGTTGTCAGGTTGCTATACAATTAATTAATTAACGACTCGAAACAATGATAAAAACTTTGCTGAACTTTAGTGCATGCTGGCATCATGTAGCAATAAAGTTTTTAGTTCCAGCAAATATTTTTCACTAACAAACAGAATTTATTTTTTGCAGATTGCTCAAACATAACATTAAGCTTTTCTAAGATGGATTATGGATGGATATTTTTATTTATGGATATTGTTGTGTATTTCATCTTGTCGGAATATATTGTGCATTTAAATCATGAAAATTTATTTATATTAAAAAAAAAAATAATAGATAAAGGGACAGATATATTAATAATCCGAACATTAATGTTGTCAAGGTATGAATATTTTAAATATATAAGGTATTAAAATTTATAAATGTAAAATAACAAAAATTATCAATTTGAAAGGAAAAAAAACTGTCAATCAAAATTTTGCATTAAATTGAAACTTACAAGAATCACCATAAAATTATGAACTCTTATGAATGTTTCTAAATGAAACTATTAACAAAAATTCAATTGCAAAGTCTTTATCAATAATAATCAAGGTAATAAACTAAGAATTGTATGTAATTCATTGGCATTTTTTCGAGGCCTGTAATCGAACGAAGAAAATGCTGCATAATTTTTATATGACCATTTAGCAAGAAATAAATAGAAATCCCTTGTGATCCTTAATGAACTATGGATTTTCTTAGATGACAGTAACAGATAATGTTTATTTATTATCGAAAAAGATTAGAAAAGATGTACAGCAGAAGTTTTAGAAAGAACAACAATAACTTCCAATAACTTCTCTCACCAAAGTTTTAGAAAAAGAAATTTAAAATAAAAAGTAAAACAAGAGAATAAAAAATTAGAGAGGCTTAAAGCTAAAGAAACTTCTCTCATTCACAAAGCAGGCGATAGAGGTTGCTATGCAAGCAGCTCTCCTTCAACCTTTAAATCATCAAATCATCAAAAATTAGAGAAGAGAGAAAAGTGTTAAAATCAACTTACAATACTAGCAGGAAAAATATTTTGCATCTAATTTTATAGGAGTTATTCAATTTTTGTCCTAATGATTTCTAGTTCAAAGAGTAAAAATTGCATCAAGACTAAGATACCCATCATATTTTTAAATCTACCTTTGTATTCTTTTAAAATGTTCTAGTTGCTACAGTTATTTCATGTATACTTATTTTCGGTATATTTCTGAAAGTCTTCCAATGTTTTTCTCTGAACTAATGTGATTTGGGCCTGCTGATACGATTTGGACCTGCTCTTCTAAACGAAAAACTTTCTACTTCTATTAACGAATTCTAGAGAGTAGTTGACGAGATAGGAAGTTATGAAAGTCCTTCAGTCTTTTTGAAAACTCGACGCAGATTTAAAAATCAGGTCGCCAAACCCAATATTTAAATAATAAGTACTTACATTTAAAGCATTGACTCTAGTGATTTTTCTAAAAATGACTATAGTTTTTAGAAAGCCCATTATAATATGCTTGAGCAATATTGGTTATATTTATTGAATTTTTGAATAATGCTCTATCTTCTTTTTTATGATCTATACAATTGTAAATAATTTGTGTAGTTACGTCGAGGACTGGGTTATATAACCATTTCCCTGTGAGCAGTTCAATACAAACTAACCTTGAAGAAGACATGTCATTGTATGCTGTGGGTACCGACCAATGCTGTTACTCATTCAGCACTATCCAGGGGGCAGGTATAACTTAAGATATGCTATGGACGTGAGTAACACTACCCCCTTCCCAACGCTCTACAGTCAAATGAGACTAGGGGGCCTTTAAGTTTAAAAGTATGTACCTAACCATTACAAATATCCATGACCCTCCGGTACTCGAACCCCGAAAACCTGTGGCACCGAGCCGTCAGAGTGCTAGTCACTTGGTGATCGAGGCGCAACCATTCTGAACGAAGCACACATCAGGC
>BPLR01005790.1:25000-29307 GCA_021605095.1 Caerostris extrusa | reverse complement strand
TACGTATTGTTGCAGCAATATTATATTTTCATTGCGTAACTACACTCTTAGTGAGTATTATTAATATTCGTTGGCGGCACGTAATAACTTATTTATATGGAGACCATTTAAACTAAATATATAATCACTGAAGGATTTTCAAAAAATTAAATTTTTCATATAAAGGCATTTTCTAATATTATAAATGATCTATTTCAATTTTAAAAACGCAGAAAGATCATTCATGCCCTACTTCGAATAACAACTGAAAGAAATTATTTCATAAAAATTCCTTTTCTAGTGGTTAAGTATACTGTGAACAAAGTGTGTCATAAAAACATGCTGATATAAAGACTCCTTCATTTATTTATCTATCTATATATATATATATTATTGTAATTTTGCATATATATATATATATATATATATAATCTTCCTCTTCATATAGGCGCAAGATCTCCATGGTGGGCCAGGACTGTCTGCCTACTCGCAGTAGATTTCGATACATGAAAGGTTTTCTTTCACAGGGTAGTGTTTTCAAATCCTACATACAACGTTCTGCAATCATATTAGAGAGACCTACGGTTTAAAGTGTATGAAAACAATGATTATAATGCAAGGAAATATAAGAAACTAAACCTCAAACAAACGACATTGGCATCCATTTACAATAATTTTTTTTTTTTTATTTATCGTCTTTTAATAAGGTAAGAAATAAAATTGGAACATACGTTGATGAAATAAGTAATACACATATTATTAATTTGTGTTACATAATTAGAAAAAATTGCTTTACGCGAAACCTTGTTAAAATTAATGAATTATACAAACAAAAACGCATTTAAAAAAATACCATGATTTAAATTCTAAATTTTATCTACCATCTATCAACAAAATATCCATCTATCTTTTGGAAGTAGCTTTATGAAATATATTATTTCATGAATTTCAATCAAAACAACCACTCCCGTATCTTCTGTTTATGTTCTATCAATAAAGAGTTAAATAAATCCTTTTGACTGAAAAAGCCTTTTTTTTTTCTTTTTTTTTTTTTTTTTTTTTTTCGTAAACCCCATTTCTTAACTTAACTTTAACTTAAACTTTCGATTCCGAAAAAACAGGTGGTAATCATTTGATAATATATGGAGATATGGAACAGAAATAATGTAATGGAAATCGTTGAATTCTTTTTAAGGATTTAACTTTAAAGACATCTATCTTTTTTAAAAAAATAAAATAAACAAACAATTTAAAGTCTTACCATTTAAAAGAGAGATTCGATAGTGTTCAAAAATTGTTTATTGGGGGTGAAGTGAAAAGAAAAAAATATTTTTTTTAAAGGGATATTTTTTTGTCTTGCTGCATTAAAAAAAAATATGAACGCTTTTGAGTAGCAAACTGAATTATATCATCCGAACACATTAAAAAGGTTTTCGAAAATCAAATTGAGTTTTCAGTTTTAAGAATTTCGAAGTATTTTCAACGTCGATAGTTTTACTATGAATGTAAGGATATAAATTTCATTTATTTGAGTTTATTTTTTTTTTTTTTTTAAGTTTGTATAGGAACGAATAAGTTAGGAAATTACTGTTCCTTCAAAATTTTATTTTTCAGTATTTATTCCAAAGGGAAGTATTTTTAATCTTAATAGCTAGATGTATATTAATAATTTTCACTAATATATTACTATTCTTTTATAGTATTTCTATATAAAAATGCAGCTGTATTATTTTGCATTGCGTAGTTACTAATTTTAGTGAGCATTATTATTTATATTCGTTGGTACACGTAACTATTTATAGGGAGGTCCATTTAAACTAAATATATAATCACTGAAATAGATCTTTCAAAATTATATTTTTCATATACATGGCATTTAATATTATGTAAATGATCTATTTCAATTTTAAAAACGGTCAGAAAGATCATTCATGCATTACTTCGAACAACAAATGGAAAGAAATTATTTCATAAAATTCCTTTTCCAGTGGTTAAGTATATTAAAGAATAAAATGTGTGATAAAAACATGCTGATATAAAGTTCGACATCTATCTATATATATATATACTTTTTTTCTAATGCAGCTGACAAACACTTAGGCAGCTATCTTGGATGACTTGAAGCCCGAAGCGCTGTACCGACGTTACTCCTTTGCATCACACAGGAGGCATGTGTAACTTGAAGATATACCACGGACGCGGAGTAACAATGGCGCTGCAATGCTCTGATCATATTAGACCGGGACCTGCCCTGTAAAGTGAGTGAACAACTGAAACAACCGTTGCACCCGCCGAGATTTGAACCCGAAACCTGTGGTACCGAGCTCTAGCGACTCTGACATTCAGGTCCATATTTATATATATATTATTTGTAATAATCTTGTATATATATATTCTCACCTATATATACACTCAAGAGCCAAACCATTATGACCACCTGTCAATAACGAGTTGGCCCACCACACAGCTTCAACCCGCCTTGGCATGGATGCCACAAGTCCTTGGTAGATGGCCGGAGACAGATTGTACCAGATGTTTAAGCAACGGTCACGCAAATCCGAGATATTGCCGTGGTGGTCTTTGAACTCTGAGCTGCCGTCCCAGGACATCCCAAATGTCTTCTATCGGATTGAGATCCGGTGAGTTAGAGCGACCAGGACATTAACTGGAATTCAGCATCATGTTCCTGGAACCACTCCAACACAATTTTAGCCTTGTGACAAGAGCGTTGTCTTGTTGGAACATTCCATTTCCAGCTGGAAAAACAGAGGCCATGTACGGGTGCAACTGGTCCGCAATGATGTTCAGATACCCTGTAGCACTTATGGTCTGCTCTACCACAACCACGAAAGGGTCCCAGAGACGCCCAAAGAGAACGTCCCCCAAAGCATAATACCGCCGCCACCGGCCTGTGTATGACCTACTGTACATTGAGGGAGCAACTGTTCGCCTGGAAGACGGCGTATCCTGACACGGCCATCGGCGTGATGAATGACAAACCATGATTCACCTGACCAGGCAACTCTCCCACTGATCCATGGACCAGTCACGATGTTCCCGGGCCCAGCGCAGGCGCAGTTGGCGATGACGCTTGGTCAGCAAAGGCACACGATTGGGACGTTTGCTGCGTAGCCCCATACCCAACAGTGTCCGCTGAGCAGTGGGCTCGATACTATTTCTACTTGGCTTGCATTGTATTGGGCTGTCAGCTGAGCCACTGTCTGGCTCCGGTTTTTGCTTCACCATGCGAGACAGTCTCCGTCGACCTTTTTCTTTGATTGCGTGTTGACGTCCAACACCATGTCGTCTACTGCTGGTTTCACCGTCATTCATCGCCTTTGCATAAGTACTAACTACTGTATATCGCGAACAACCCACGAGTCGTGCAGTTTCGGAAATACTTGTTCAGAGCCTTTGAGCCATTACAATCTGCCCTCTCTATCAAAGTCGCTTTGATCGGCAGCCTTTCCCATCACACACACAGAAGTAAGTGAAAAAGAATGATTCTTCAGACTGTCCAGCAGCAGTTAAATACCACTTCCACCTGATAACGTGCCTTCCACGTCATCTAGGCGAGTTCATTGCAAAAATGTAGGAGTGGTCATAATGTTTTGGCTCTTGAGTGTATATCTATATTAATCTTGCATATATATATTCTAACATATATATATATATAATCTTGCATATAAAATAATATATATTAATCTTGTATATATATATATATATATATATATATATATATTAATCGTATATATATATATATATATATATATATTAAAATTGCAAATATATATTCTTCTTCATTGGCGCAAGATCTCCATGATGACCTAAGGCTGTCTGCCTACTACTGGAGATTTCTGTTCATGAAACGTTTTCTTTTTACAGGGTAGGGTGTTTAGCCCTAAACACAACTTTTTTGCAATCATATTAGATAGAGACCTAGGTATAAAATGTATGAAAATATAAAAACACATATATTATTAATTTGTATTACATAATTAGAAAAATTGCTTTACGAAACCGTTGTTTAAATTTACTAATATAGATTATACGAAGCAAAAACACATTTAAAAATATTTATGTTTTAAATTCAACATTTTATCACCAGAAAATATCCATCCTATACAAAAAGAAAGTTTTTGAAAACTTTATGAAATATGTTATTCATGGATGTTCCATCAAAACACCCACTCCCATATCTTCTGTATCTGTTCGAGCTGATAAAAAAGTTACATAAATCCTTTCAACTGCAGAAAAAAAAAAAAAAGAACTTTTTTTTAATAGTGTAAACACGAAATTTTCGATTCCGAAAAAAAAATGAATCACTT
>BPLR01005790.1:0-20000 GCA_021605095.1 Caerostris extrusa | reverse complement strand
ACATTGATCCACAGTTGATTCCAGACTATAATCAATTTAGATTACTATTTTTATTTAATTTTCATTTAAGTTATCCATATAGCTATACTAACTAGATAACTAAAGGTACCTATAGATAGATCTCTATAGATTTGTTGGAGGCAGGACCGGATTTTCCTATAGGCTAACTAGGCTTCATCCTAGGGCTTCTAGATCAAGAGGGCCTACATTCAAATTGTTAGCAAAAACACTATTCTAAAAACAGTAAACACTAAAACACTGATTCGAAAATATGTAAAAATTCTACACATATGGCTAATAAACAAACATAAAAATTTATTGGATTGAATCAGTTCTTAAATAAAATAACTATTAACATAAAATTTAATATGATATACAATTTGATATTTTCTTTTTGTGATCTGGATTTTGTTTGAATAAAGTTCCATTTTTGGTTTAGTTTAAAACTTAAAATTCATAACAATTCATACTTAAACTTTCAATGGGAATTTTTATGAAATAAATTTATCTGAATTGAATTTGCTTTAATCTTCAATGTATTGAATATATTTAATTTGATAAAAAACATGATAATTTTTATTGCATATTTTATTTTCGTAGTCAAAATTTTTTATTATTTGAATTTTGTTTCTTTGTAAATGTTGTGTATTATGTTTGATTAGTTATTGTTACAAGTACTATATATGGTGCTGAGAATAAATGTCCAAATAAGTGTTCTCGACTTTTTTTTTTTTTAATTATTATCCATGTCATATTTTTATAAAGATTAGTACCAATCATAACATGTTTCATTTGACATATTGATATATATCACAGTAATGATGTATTTTATTATCTCTTACGTAATTTACAAACTTAAAAATGGAAGGTGAAAAGGCCTCATAAATGAAATAGACTAGGGCCTCTTTTCATCAAAATCCGGCCCAGATTGGAGGATCGTTTTTGCTAATCATTTAAACAGACTAATTACATTTTCTTTAAAGAAGTCTTTCGATCTAGAATCCAAAACTAATCCTTTAAGTAAAAGAGTAGCTAATAGAAGTGCTTGGATCCTTTCTAATGATAAAAATCTTTCTTCTATTTCAATTTAGAAAGAAGTTAAAGCAGTTTTTATTATTGCATTCGTTTTATACATTTTGAACCATTTTGGCTAATGATTCAAAGATTTACACAACTTGAAATTCTTATTATATCTTCGTGTTCAGCATGATTCTCCATTCAGTAGGCAACCGGGTTGAACCACGTTTTGGCTAATGACAATTTAAAACAAATTCTTTTATTTTTATCTTACTTTTTTAAATAGTATTTTTTCTTTTTTTTTTTTTTTGTTTCTTTTAATCTTTATTTCCTTACTAACAATAAAGCAGCCATTTATAATTCAAAGCATATATATTAATTAAGAAATTTATATTTCCCCCTGTTGGTACTCCGTAATCGGTACGCCAGTTGCCAGTTGCCAGTATTATATCTTCAAACGATTTTAAAAGGGTGATCAACTCTTTCAAACATTTTCATTCTTCACATTATAATCTCTACAAATTATTATCAATTAAAACTAGTGAATATCTTATAGCAGCTTCTAGCTCTAAAAATTGCTCAAACATAAAAAAGGGTAATTCCATCTCATTATTTCGTTCTATTTTAGTTTTGTTGAAAATTCTACCCTCCTTTTTTATAATGCCATTAACTTTCAATTGGACTCTGAACTTCCTCGAAAAAAAAAGCATCAAACGCTTTCGAAGTTAATTATAAAGATTGAAATTTTTTAAGTTCATTTTGGACACTTCAATTTATTCTATATGGGAAGGTTCCCTTTTTAAATTCCTACTATTAGTTCACACTATACCTATATATATATACACTCAAGAGCCAAAACATTATGACCACCCCTACATTTTGCAATGAACTCGCCTGGATGACGTGAAGGCACGTGATCAGGTGGAAGTGGTATTTAACTGGTATTAAGTGGTGGTATTAATCCATGCAAGGCGGGTTGAAGCCGTGTTGCGCGCCAAAGGTGGGCCAACTCGTTATTGACAGGTGGTCATAATGTTTTGGCTCTTGAGTGTATATACCTTGCTCAAATTTTCAATCGTTAATAAAATACTTTTTATGCATCCACTCAAGTACAAATGCATTGTTTTGAACTTGTAGTGGATGACACTGGATGATAATGCAGTTTTTTCAAATATTAATTCATTAATTAATTTTATTTTTTTTTAGATTTAAGTTGCATGAATCTACCAATAGATGGCTCCAGATGTAAGATGAAAACTTCAACTTTATTTATAAAGACTTTTTGCAATATAGTGATAAAAATGTAGGAATTGACTTAAAATTTTTTTTTATATTACTTGTTATACAGAGAAAGGATTAAACCGTAAATCTACAAAAGTCTTTGCAATATTTGCGGCATTATTCAATGTAACTAACATCACTTTTTTTCTATGTCTAATTTTCCTATGATGAGCTGTAACTTATTTTTTTTTTTAGTTACACCTGTGTATCTGCCATTGAAAACTGTGACTTCCAATAGTACAGAAATGATTTCCAAATTGAAATTCATAAAATGGGCTGTCCCTGTTAAGTAACTTTGGTTGTTAATTAAAGTGCAGTATTTATGAGTGTATTATATCAGTGTAAATGTGTGTTTCTTAGTACGTCCACAGGTTGAGAATCACTGCTTTAAATTTAAAATACTCACTAAATTTATATGGAGTTAAAAAATAACTCAGCCACGAATCGAGATTTAAATTTAATACAACTCTGGGTGATATGCTAATCAACCTCTCCCTATCGGAAGAGTTGAATCTTTTAACAGGTGTTCAAACAAACTGCTAATATTAAACGTTTACAATCCGAGGGGTTGACTTAACCTGTGCTAAAATTTGAGATAATCCTGATGCCATAGCCCCTAGGCTGTAAAGCACTATTAAAACAACTTCTAATATAACAACCATTCTTCGAAGAGTTGAATCAACAGGCTCTAAAATTGGTGCTATTCTTAACGCCATCTAGCATCAAAATCTGCCAAACGCCACTACTAAAAGTAACAGTAATTTTAGTATAACAGTAACCTCTAGGGATGCATGCCCAACAGTTCGAGAATCGCTGCTTTAAGTTTGAAATATAGTGAATTTATATGGTGTTAAAAAATAAAACCGCTACGACTGCGAGATTTAAATTTAAAGCAATTTTGAGTGATATGCTAATCAACTTCTCCCTCTCGAAAGAGTTGAATTTTTTAACAGATGTTCAAATAAACCATTAATGTGAAACGTTTGCTTGAAGGGTTGAATCAACCAGTGCTGAAATTCGGAATACTCTTAACACCATCTAGCGTCGAAACTTTAAAGCACTCTTAAAACAACTGCTAATATACACGGTGATTATAATTAAAGTCTCACATTCAAAATAGTGAACAAGAAGAACCACTAGTAACAATGAGTTTAAATTTGAACTGAAGATACTTGAAGAAGGGGAAACGACATGGCATCAAAAATAAAAGTTCCAAAAAACGTTCCATCGATTTTCCTATCCAATTTGGTATAACCTTGCAGTGGTGGATGGGCTTTCCACAACTATTGAATGACTGGAAAGTCATTCTTTCCGCCAAAATACTGGAATAAGCAAGCACATTGAACACTATAGTTGTTTTAAAGTGCAACTCATGCCAAATACGCTGACATTTTGATTCAAAATATCACTGGCAGCCAAATTCACTTTCTTTATACCGCTTACTATACCATCTATTAATACACATTGAAACTTTTTTTGATGCCGTACCTTTTCCCACTTCTTCAAGTATCTTTAATTCAAATTTGAACTCATTGTGATTAGTGTTTCTTTTTTTTACAGCATTTTGAAAGTGAGACTTTAATTATGATCACCCTGTAGGAGCACTATTCCTATTCGAAGATTTGAATCAACGGGAGTTACAATTGGTGCTACTCCTAACGCCATATAGTATCAAGGGCGAGTACCACTGCTAAAAGTAATCATGATTTTTCATTTCGTCCACTGATGTTGACCACTAGTTCCTGTCAACATCTTTAAATTAAAATTTACGTTAATATTTGCCCATATATAACATCAAACGTTTTCAGGTGAATCTTCAAAGGTTATTATTCGCATTTTAACTTGTCATATCTGGAATAAAAACCTGCAATTAGAATCACGTCAGGTGATGTGAGATTTCCTGTCCTGTAAACCTATTCGTTTTTCAAAATAGTAATTGTAACCCACGTTTGCCATAGGAATCTCCTTCTTGAATGCGGCCTGTTGGCCATTTGGCTAACGCTCTGGCCTATGGTATCACAGGGCTGCAGGTTCGAATCCTAGCGGTGGAATAAATGTTTATTAGTGGTTCGCAATCAACGTTAAACTGTGGGTCCCGGTGTATTGATCCCAAAGTGGGCACAAAATGACCATAGGGCGACAAAACCAAACTTTCTTGAATACTGAAATTTTGAATTACTTCTGCATTTAAAAGAAATATTATTGAAACAACTTATTATCCTAAGTATTTATATAATATATTGAAGATTAAATAAGATTTATTTAAAATATTTCATTTAAATATGTCTTTTTCAGAAATACTATTATCAATCACATCAACAAGTCTTAAAAGCATTAACCTGTGTCACAATAATAGTGCCCATGAATGAAATATAGTATACCATTTCTTATGTACTTTTATACATTTCCTTTATACGACCTTTCATAGCAGTGCATAAAATTTACTGTTTCTGCTTATAAGCCATTTTCCTAAGTTTCCTGTTTTTATGAGACTTTTTATGATAAATATACGTTCTTCATAAACATGTAGGTGGATAATTAACTTTATTAAGTTCGTTTTTCGTGTCGGAAGTCATAAAAGGGGAAACTTCGTGCTTTTAGGAAACATGTACCATCTGATCACATGTTTTACAGCGTACACGTATTTAAGTAACAAAGCGAACATTCTTTGTGAAAGATAATAAAATATCACGGTATTAAAGCATACATAATTTCAGTTTCAAATAAATGTTTCTCACAACGTACGTAAACGAGCCATTTGAGTTCTTATAAGGCTGGTAGTATTTGCCTTTTTGGGGTATAATTTATTTAGTTATTTATTTTCATGCTTTTTAGGGGGCGGAATTTGCCTACATATGAAAAGTAAATGATAACGGAAAAAATGAAACAGAAATGTTTACGATTTCTTGCCATCATATCATAAAGTTCATTTAAGATATTAAATTGAATTGTTACACAACATGAGCAGATAAATTTATTGTTTCTTATTTTACATTTAGTATAAATTTGCATAATCATGGCAAATTTTGTACCAAATTTTATTACAGTTAGTATCATTATAATAAAAACTGGTGATAAATTTAATTTAAACACAAAACAATTATAAAACAATTTAGTGAAATTTTTCACTCAATTTTAATCAAATAATATTCGATTAACTATAACAAATACGTAGCATGTATGTTTATATGTATGTATGTATATCTTAAAAAGCTCCTTGTTAATTCGTGTAAGGGCAGTAAAAGAAAGTCATTTTAAGCTTAAGATTTAGTTATCTGGTGTGGCTTTTGTATGTATTTGGTTGCATAATCCAATGATATTTATAAACAACAATGAATTCACATATTTTACCACACTTACATTAGTAAAGATTGATACGTATGTATGCATACAGCGTACCTTAAAAACTGTAACATTTAAATGTTAATTTTTTCACTGAATTTATTATATCATCACAAAAAAATTCGTCGTCATTGTAAATATATATATACTTTTATATTATAAAATTGTATATAATATATTTCATTATTTAATTAAATAAAAATATCATTTTATTAACATCAGATTTTCACGGTACTAGATGGCGCCAGCCTTAAAACTCCAACTGGACAATACATAAGTTAATGTAAAGTATTAGTTTAGTATTAGTTTTCAATTTATTTTCTAAACTAATATTAATAAATATTTAAAATTAAATGCTGGTGGGTTAAAGGAGGAAAAAAAATATTGGGAATTCTTGGATATGAATGATTACTTTATTTAACCAATTTATATTATTTAAGGCGAATTATTTAAAATTTGAAATCTTCCATTTTACACAGATTTATTTTTTATTAAAATTTAATAAAACTAAAAATGTTTTGTTTTTTTAACCGACAAATAACGGATAATTTCTGTTAGTTAAAACATATAATATGATTTATACACCGAACATGATAGTTAGCCTAAAGCTAAATAGTTAAAAGTCTGGGGGAGTAAAAAATGTGATAAAATATTACGATTATAGGAGAGATGAAAAATATTGATTGTTTTTAAATGGAATATTATTTATTTTTAATGTTCATTATAATAATATGGTTTTTAAATATATTTTTCTTTCAATTAAGCGAAAAAAATTATTTTTTAAACATGATTCTGAAAAATTTAATTTTACTTAAAAATTTAATGTTAATAAAACTGTTCAAATTTAATTATGAAAGTTATAATAATTTTCATGTAAATACCGTTAGTATATATGATTATAGTAATTCTTAAAATTTGTAAATACGCTATATAAACAAAAGGAACCATATATGCAAAGATGCTGTAAATGGGGTTAAATTTTTTCCAATTTCACTATTTTGTATTTGAATAAGGGTTTGCGTTTGTTTTAAAAAAAAAAATAATTTAAAAGGCATACAAAATAATAAACAATAAAAATGCATTTCTGTAACAGGACAAAGATTAAAATAAATAACTGCTCACTAATTTCAGACAACAGATAATATATACTGGTACGCAAAATTTAAGCAAGTTATATATTTATTTTATTTTCACTTCAAGTAGCTAATTACGATGTGCAGTTCTATTGATTACGGTATCAATAAACGTTAGGATTTTAAAAATATTGGTGACTTATGCATATGATGTGAGGAATAGTCAAATAGTAATTTTACACCTAGAGTTCCAAATTTATTTAACTCGATGACACATAAATAATGATATATGATAATATGAGCTTAACTAAAAGCCCTATTTTAAATCCTCTATGCACTTCGGAGTGGACGCATGTTTCAAAATCATATATCCTGGCACCTCTCCAGTTACTATATTGCGAGCATAACTCTAAATTATCTTCACCTCCGTCATAAAACATCCTCCAAAGCCGCTCGAGAGGAGACTCACTGTAACCTTCAGACATTCAACATAAACTCCCATTATCTGGTGGAAAGAATCGCCTTTTTTGTTTTTGCTTTTGTTTCACCAAAACAAGATCGCGGATTCTTGGAAAGTTTACTGAATCATGGTAATGTGCAGTTGAAAATTCCGAAGGCCCGTGCTTCTTTTTTTTTTGTTTTCATATTACGATGAAGTACATTACGCAAAAAGAAAATCCAGTGATCTATGTACGCAACGATATCAGAAGATTCATCTATATGTATGGTGCCGTTAGGACTTGACCAGGAATTTTAGCTACTAAAAAATTCTGGTTTTTTTTTTTTCAGCTCAGTTTGAGAATATATTTTGGGAAAAAGAATTAACCTGGGATATCTTTGTTAATTCAAAAAATGATAGCATATCTAATGGGCTTGATGGCCGTGTGACTAGAGTTCTGTGTCACAGGTTTCTTTTCGAGTCCCAAGTGCCATGGATGTTTGTAGTCGCTCGTAATACACTTTAAACCGTGGGTCCTGGTCTAATCTGACTGTAGAGCGTAAGGTTGTCAACATTATCTCGTAAAAAATGAAAATATCCTATCTCGAAATCTGCAAGACAGACGACCTTAGCCCACCATCGAGCTATTGCGCCAATGAAGAAAAAGAAGAACGACGACAAAAGACCTTTGAGTGACAAACCAGGAGTTGGGCGTGTGACTAACAACTTTTACCCCTTAATAAAAATTCTCATGTTTAGAAATCCACAGTCAGAAAAAAAAAAAGAGGGCAGTTCTGATCTAGGATACTGACGTCAGGAGGGGTCTAGTTTATAGAAAGCTAACTGAGACAGCAGCCGGCTTTAATCCATTAGAAGATCCATGGGGCTGTTGCACCAATAAAAAGAAGAAGAAGATGATATCTAATACTTGTAGATATTGATATTGAATTATAGCTTTAAATTTTTGAATAATCGAAATTAATGTTAAAGTACGTATTTAATTTAATGTTACGCATATTAAAAATATTGTACACGAAACATTCGCTATGCGCAATAAAATTAACACATAACATTGCTACACGTAATAAAATTAACATACATTGAGGCAAACTGCATGAATAAAATAAAATTCTTCCGTAATTTTTCATAATATTCAAAGATATTAACTTTATTTATTTACTTATTTTTAATTCATTAAAGTTGTTTTATCTCTAAAATTCTACTTTATTTATTAGTAAAAACAAGTAAAAATTCTGAATATATTTTATTAATTACACATTAAAAATTATTTATTATATTTTAGTTATCATTCAGTAAGGAATATAATTTCCTGCAAATAAACAATAATTGTCAATTAATTAATAAGCAAATTAATTAGTTAATAAACAGCATAATTAGTAATAATATATTAAATAATTAATAAACAAAATACAATTCTATCATTTTCAGATTAAAATTACCATTAAAATCGCAAATATACATATTTTTTTCATCTGACTTAAGTTTAAATTTTCTATTTTGTTTTGGTCTGTTGCATTATCTAACTAATAAATTCTGCATGTTTCTTTACATGCAACCAAATAATAACTGAATAACAACTAAAAATATTTTACTTTTCCTTTAATAATTCATGTCTGGCAGCCCATGCTTCAAGATCATATATCTGCACACATACCTATTACGGCATTACCTATATTTCGCGATAGCATATCTCTGAATTGCCTCCAACTCCGCCATAAAACATCCGTCAAAGCCTCTATTTGAGAGCAGAATAACTGCACCCACCAGACATTCAACATAAACTCCCATTATCTGGTAGGAAGAATCACCTTTTATTTTTGCTCCAGTTGCACCAAAAACAAGATGCCGGACTCTTTGAGGGTTTACTCAATCATGGTAATGTGCAGTTGAAAATTCCGGAGGACGGTGCTTCTTTTTCCTTTTTCCTTTTTCTTTACGGGAGAAACGGGAAAGTGCAATCCAGAGAAAGAAAGAGGACAGTGATCTATGTGTACAAGGGTGCCAGAAGCTTCATACATATGGATGGGGCGGTCGGACTTGATCGGCATATTTAGCAATTGGAAAATTCTGGTAGTGGTTTGTTTTTCTTTTCTTTTTTTTCTTTTTATTTCTTTTAGAATTTACACCTAGCAGTCGCGATTTTTTTTTCCGATGTGGTGTGGGAATATTTTGGGTTTTAAAAAGAATACGGCTAAGTTTTCTTTTCAGAATAGTGTGTGGAAATGTTTTAAGGACAACATTCTGTTGATGTCTCTATACTTAACATATAAAGTCATTGTAAGCATAATATAGAAATAATCATTTATTAAATTGAATCTGTCTGTCATTTTAAGGGTTTTTGAAGAAAACGGGTTTATTTTAAAAGATTGCATATTTAAATATACCGATTTTTTTTCATTTAAAAATTAATTTCGATTTTCTGCTGTAGAATTTTTAATTAGTGTTTTTTCCGAAGTTTATTCTCCACCATGGACGATGAGAAGAATATATTTAATGCTTGTAGATATTGATAATGGAATATGGCTTTAAGTTATTTGAATAAATGAAAATAGTGTTAATGTATCTAATTTAATGTTATTCATATTAAAAATAATACATACAAAACATTCGCTATACGCAATATAATTGCACATAACACGGTACATAATAAAATTAACATACATTGCGGAACATGAATAAACAAATTCTTTAGTAATTTTCATAATGTCTACATATATTATATTTATTTTTTATTGAATTTATAAAAGAGTTATTTTATCAATAAAATTCAATTTATTTATTAGTAAAAAGGAGATAATTTATTTAACGTATAAACTAAACATTCAAAATTATCTATTATGCTTTAGTTATCATCCGGTAACGAATAAAATTTCCTGTAAATAAACAATAATTCTAAAACAAGTAATAAGTAAAATAATTAATTAATAAATAGTTATAATAATACAGCAAATAATTAATAAACGAAATACAATTCTGTCATTTTCAAATAAAATTACCATTAAAAGCACAAATATAGTTTTTCATTTGATTTAAGTTTAAATTTCCTATTTGCTTTTTCTATCGCATTAGCTAACTAGTTATGCTAGTGTACTAGTACTAAATGTTGTATATATTCTTATATGTAACATAAGGAACATAAATTCACATGCAAAATAGTAATACAAGTACAATAACTAAAAATATTTCACACTTTTCCTTTAACAACTCAGGTTTGGCAGGCCAAGCCTTAAGATCATATATCTGCACATATCTTCAATTACTGCATTACCTATATTTCGGGACAGCATGTCTCTGAATTGCATCCAACACCGGCATAAAACATGCGCCAAAGCCTCTGTTTGGCAGGAGAATAACTGCACCCACCAGACAATCAACATAAACTCCGATTATCTGGTTGAAAGAATCACCTTATATTTTTGCTTCTGCTGCACCAAAAAAAAGATCGCGGACTCTTTGGAGGTTTACTGAATCATGGTAATGTGCAGTTGAAAATTCCGGAGGCCGGTGCTTCTTTTCCTTTTTTTTTTTGAGTTAGAAACGGGAAAGTGCATTCCGGAGAAAGAAAGAAGACAGTGATCTATGTGTAGAAGGTGGCCAGAAGCTTCATACATATGGATGGTGCGGTGAGGACTTGACCGGCATTTTTGGCTATTGGAAAATTCTGGTGATGTTATTTTTGATTTTTATTTTTTTTTTTGTAGAATTTACACCTAGCAGTCGCGATGTTTTTTCCCGGTGTGGTACAAAAAATGCGGCTTAGTTTTCTTTCTGAATAGTGTGCGGAAATGCTATACGGATAACATGGGTTGACATTTTATGGCAGATAAAGTCATTGTAAAATGTAGAAGTAATCGTTTATTAAATTCAATCTGTCTGTCATTTTAAGGTTATTTGAACAAAAAAAAGAGTTATTTTGTAGGAATGTATCTATATATACACTTATAACGAATTATTTTTTATTTGAAATAAATTTCGATTTTCTGCTGTAGAAATTTTCAATTGCTGTTGTTTCCGAAGTTTATACTCCAGCATGGGACAGTTGCACAAATGAAGAAGAAGATTATATCTAATACTTGTAGATATTGATACTGGAATATAGATTTAAATTATTTGAATATATCGAAATTATTGTTAATGTATACAATTTAATGCTATCCACATTAAAAATAATACATACGAAATATACGATATATGCAAGAAAATTAACACATAATATTACTATACGTAATAAAATTAACATAAAACTATTTATTATATTTTAGTTATCATCCAGTAAAGAATATAATTTTCTGCAAATAAAAACTAATTCTAACATAATTAATAAGCAAAATAATTAGTTAATAGACTGTAAAATAAGTAATTATTAAATAATTATAAAAATATAATAAACAAAATACAATTCTCTCATTTTTAGATAAAAAAAAAATTAAAATTAAAATTACAAATATATTTTTTTAATCTGACTTAAGTTTAAATTCTCTTTTTGTTTTGGTCAATCGTAATAGCTAACTAGTAAATGTTGTATGTCCCTTTACACGTAACATAAATTTACTAGTTAAATAATAATACAAGTACGATAACTAAAAATATTTTTTACTTTTCCTTTAACAAATCAGGTTTGGCAGTCCATGCTTAAAGATCTTCACACATATTCAGTTACTGCATTACCTATATTTCGCGTGAGCATATCTTTGAATTGCCTCCAACTCCGCCATAAAACAACCGCCAAAGCCTCTATTTGAAAGGAGAATAACTGCACCCACCAGATATTCAACATAAACTCCCATTATCTGGTAGGACGAATCATTTTTTATTTTTGCTCCAGTTGCACCAAAAACAAGATCGCGGACTCTTTGGAGGTTTACTGAATCATGGTAATGTGCAGTTGAAAATTCCAGAGGCCGGTGCTTCTTTTCTTTTTTTTTACGGAAGAAACGGAAGAGTGCATTCCGGAGAAAGAAAGAAGACAGTGATCTATGTGTACAAGGGTGCCAGAAGCTTCATACATATGGATGGTGCGGTGAGGACTTGACCGGCATTTTTGGCTGTTGGAAAATTCTCGTGGTGGTTTTTTTTTTTTTTTTTCCATTTCTTATTTTTACACTTTCTGCTTTTCTTTCAGAATTTACGCCTAGCAGTTGCGATGTTTTTATCGATATGGTATGGAAGATCTTAGGCTTTAAAAAGTATGAGGTTTAGTTTTCTTTTTTCTGAACAGTGTACGGAAATGTTTTAACGAAAGCACGCTGATGGCGTCTCTGTACTTGGGGCAGATAAAGTTATTGAAAAAATATTATAGTATTAATTCTTTTTGTGAAATTAAATCTGTCATCATTTTAATATTATTTGAACAAAACAGAGTCATTTTATAAGATTGTATATATAAATATATTAATGCCGAATATTTTTATTTGAAATTAATTTCGATTTTCTACTGTAGAAAGTTTTAATTAGTGTTGTTTCCGTAGTTTATTCTCTACCATGGGACTGTTGCACCAATGAAAAAGAAGAATATACCTAATACTTGTAGATATTGATACTGAAATATAGCCTTAAATTATTTGAATAAATGAAAATAATGTTAAAATATCTAATTTAATGTTACGCATATTAAAAATATTGTGTACGAATCATTCGCTATAAGCAATATAATTAGCACATAACATTGCTATACGTAATAAAATTAATATACCTTGCGACAAACTACATGGATAAAAAGTTTCTTTAATTTTTATTATATTTACAGAAATTATAGTTATTTTTATTGAATTTATAAAAAAAAAAAGTTTTATCTATAAAATTCCGCTTTATTTAGTAGTAAAAAAGTTAAAGCATTGAACGTATATTAATAGCTAAAGCTTCAAAATTACCTATTATATTTTAATTAACATGGTTTATTATTTTATTATTTATTATAATAATTATTTTATTATTTATTTCATTTTTATTTATATTTTATTATTTCATTATGTTTTCATTTATGAATATAATTTCCTGCAAATAAACAATCTGTATATTAATTTCTATCCTTTTAGATAAACGATAGTATTTAAACAACAAATTTTTTTCCAAATGATTTAACTTTAAATTTCCTTTTTGTTTTCGTCTATCACATTAGCTAACTAGTAAATGTTGTATGTTCATTTATATGTAACATAAGGACAAGAATTTACAAGCTAAATGATAATACAAGTACAATGACTAAAAATATTTATACTTTTCCTTTAACAACTCAGATTTGACAGCCCATACTTCAAGATCATATATCTGCACTATTCAGTTGCTGTATTGCCTATATTTCGTGAGAGCATATCTCTGAATTGCCTCCAACTTCTCCATAAAACATCCGCCAAAGCCTCTGTTTGAGAGGGGAATAACTGCACCCACCAGATATTCAACATAAACTCCATTATCTGGTGGAAAGAATCACCTTTTATTTTTACTTCTGTTGCTCCAAAAACACGATCGCGGACTCTTTGGGGGTTTACTGAATCATGGTAATGTGCAGTTGAAAATTCCGGAGGACGGTGCTTCTTTTCCTTTTTTTCTGTTACGGGAGAAACGGGAAAGTGCATTCCGGAGAAAGAAGGAAGACAGTGATCTATGTGTACAAGGGTACCAGAAGCTTCATACATATGGATGCTGCGGTGCGGAGTTGACCAGTATTTTTGGCTTTTGGAATAGTTTTTTTCACTTGTACTTTCATTTTTCTTTTTTAATTTACTCTTAGCAGTCGCGATGTTTTTCCTATTAACTAGTAATATAAAATTAACTAGTAAATTTCAATTTTTCCATTCTTATTATTTTATTAGATTAAATTTTCTCTTTTTTTTAAAAATACATTTTTAAAGTTGGAATATTAACTCTATATTTCACGGCGCCACGTTGTTAAGTTATTACAATTTGGAGAAATTTTGCTCTTTTTAGTAATAAAAAATTGCATAAATATCTACAAGTTATCTTCATTTAGTACGAGGAAATTACTGGCGGACGTGCACTACTTTGAAACTTTTTAATAACAATCCTGCACATAAAAGACTTGCTCAATAGAAAAATTGATTTTAAGTCATAATCATTACTTTTTGTATACCCCGTGGGCTCCGTATTTTTATTATGCATGCCACGTTCAGCCCATTGACAAGAGATGATAGAGAGACATTCCTTTCCAATATGATTTGGAATAGGGGTCTCCAAACTTTTTCGGTCGCGGGCCACAAATTGAAAAAAAAGAAAGGTTGGCGGGCCAAAAAATTTTGCTAAAATTTTAAAAACAATATACAAGCATTAAAATTTAAATATGTTAATGAGATGAATGAAATCGAGATTTCATTTTAAAAGTTCCTTACAGTGAGAACCTCACTATAAGCAATCACAAATGCTCATCTGTCAGTCTACTTCTGAAATAATTCTATCCAAGATTCATAGTTGAAAACACTTGTTCACATATATCAGATGAAGCCAACACAGCACTGATTTTCTGACCGTGAGATATTGAATTTGGGAAACCTACTTTCGATATTGATTTGTAAAAACTCTTACTTTGGCATATTTAGAAACAACTGCTTGAGATGATTGTTAGAATGTAACTCAGTTAATTCAACTTGCAAAATCTTTCCGATTGAAAGTTGTCTGTGCTTGCTATTTCCGTCGATTTAGGTTTGTAGAACAAAATTAGAGAAAGTAAAAAGATCACCAGTCCTTTGAAAAGGAAGAAAAAAATAATATTTAATCAAAGTAGAAAAGAAGATGGATATATAATGTATAAATATATATTACTTTTAATTTGCCTCGGACCGGCAAATTAAAATTCTGTCCACGGGCCGACAGAATCTTCCGGCGGGCCGTAGTTTGGAGATCCCTGATTTAGAAGCTAATTGCAAATTTGTAATTTGCCAGCTACATGGGAGAAAATTAAAACTACTCCTTGAAGCCTAACTGTTGATACCAAGCTCTGTACATATAATCGATCTATCTTATTTTTAAAGCAGTGACTACAATACATACCACCATCAAATTTGAAAATACCTCTAGCACAATATTGCAGATTTAAAAGTGATGACTGGAGCCTCATTACTGTTCTAGAGATAGTTTTCATGACTTATTTTATGCATATTGGCTGTCGTCGCATTTTTATTATTAAGTATGCCACATTCACTGACAAGAGATACTAGCGAGACATTGTTTTTCGGTAGAATTTAGAACTATTTGCAATTTTGCAATATGCATGCTATCTGGAAGAAAAAATTAAAAAGAAAAACACTGAAGCCTTACTATTGATGCAAGGTTCCTGAAATAACATCGAGCTTTCTTATTTGTTAAAGCAGGGATTACATTGTACACCACCAGCAAATTTGAACCTAAGACCTCTAGCCCACTATTACAGATGTAACAGTAATGTCTGGTACATCAATGTTATTCTAGAGATAGTTTCCATGACTTTTTTGTACTTTGGAGGGTTTCGTATTTTGTTTATGTATGCAACATTTAGTCCACTAACGAGAAATAATATAGAGACATTGCGTTCCTGTAGGATTTAGGAACTAATTGCAATTTTGCAATTTGCAAATTATTGCGTACGTCATATTCAATCCACTGACGACAGATGATAACGAAAATTGTTTTCCGCTAGGATTTGGGAGCTAATTGCAATTTTGCAATTTGCTTGCTATAAAGGGAGCAAGTTAAACTACATATGGAAGCCTAATTATTGATACAAAAATCCGTAAATACTATCGATCTTTCGTATTTCTTAAATCAGTGACGACAATACATACCACCAACTAATTTGAACAAAAGACCTCTAGCACATTGTTGCAGATTTAACAATGACGACTGTGAAATCATTGCTATGACTTTTTATGTACATTAGTGAATCTTGTAACTTTATTATGTATGCTACGCACAGTCCACGAACGAAAAATGATAGCAAGACATTGCTTTCCGGTAGGATTTAGGCGCTAATTCAAATTTTGCAGTTTGCTCAAAATCCTGCCGGCGAGTAATACGGAGTAATGGTAATTTTGCAAATTGAATTATGTAGTACTTGTAGTGTTATTGTCTTTATTGAAAGACAGTTTATTAAAAGAAAAACTTTTCGAGTGGCAATTATAATTAAAATTTCTGTTAAAAAAGGAATATAACAACCATTTCGGAATTTTGAGAATACTTTTATTTATTTGCACCATTTTATTCTGTTTCGTTTTAAAGAGACGCTTCTCTCGGAGGTCGAAGAAATTTCATCGAATCGCGAACTGAATAACCGCATTTCGGGTTAACTTCACCGCGACCATCTATTTCTTGTGGTCCACTGGAGCGCCCTGAAATTTCAAAGTTTCCTTTTGAAGAACGGGGAAAGGGAAGGAAAAAGAAACTGACCCGGAGTTGGGAACAATCTATCAACTTGACAGTCGACGACGGATATTCACTCTT
Organism: Caerostris extrusa; assembly: GCA_021605095.1. Lineage (NCBI taxonomy): Eukaryota > Metazoa > Arthropoda > Arachnida > Araneae > Araneidae > Caerostris > Caerostris extrusa. The sequence goes on along the minus strand of BPLR01005790.1, from coordinate 3,398 downwards.
TCTCGGACTGTTGCCAATACGAAATAAACTTCAAATCCACCGGTTCATTCGAAAATAATCAACGACACACAGCTGCTGCTTCACGTTTTGAACGCCGCAATTTTTTATTAGATATTTACTAACTTATTTCTTTTTCATAATGTCATTTTATCTAATTTTCATGTTATTAAATGTATAAATATATATAAATGTTTTTTTTTCATTATATTTCTTATTATTTTTACACATATTTTATTTTATTATGTTTCTATTTTTATTATTTATTACAGTATTGAATGCCATTTTTTTATATAAATATTTATTTATTTTCTTTTCTCTCAATGTAAAATTTACGAGTTAACATTTTATTTTTTAACAAATTAATAATAAATAATCTTCTTGATATATTGTGGTGGTGTAATTGTTTAATAAATTAATAGTTTAAAAAACTAAAAAACACGCTTTTAGAGTTAATCAAACTAAAAAAAATAATTGTTAACATAAAATGACTGACGAGAAAATCAATGTCGCTGTTTTTAAAAGCGTGATGGGGTGCTCGATATCAATCATTATAATTTTTCGCTAGTTTCATTCTGAAATGCAGAGTTAGTTATACAAAGCACCCCACGCTTTTAGAACAGTGGCATTCTATTTTCTCGTCAGTCAGTTTATTCTTAAGTTAACAATTATTTTTTACTTTTAGTTTGATTAACTTTAAAAATCATTTTATTTAATTTTAAACTATTCATTTATTTTTTACTTTTTAGTTTGATTAACTCTAAAAGCGTGTTTTTTAATTTTTTAAACTATTAACTTATTTTTTACTTTTTTAGTTTGATTAACTCTAAAAGCGTGTTTTAATTTTTTTAAACTATTCATTTATTTTTACTTTTAGTTTGATTAACTCTAAAGGCGTGATTTTTAGTTTTTAAAACTATTAATTATTTTTTTACTTTTAGTGTGATTAACTCTAAAAAAAGCATGTTTTTTAGTTTTTTTAAACTATAATATTTAAATGAGATGTAATTATGTAATTGTGAGTAAAACAAAGGCTAAATGCGAATATGTCGAGACAGTCAGGATTCGAACAGAGAATCTCTGATCCGTAGTCAGGCGCGTTATCCGTTGTGCCACTATCCGACTTAGGTTTGAATGTCTTTACTGAATACTTTCATTCTATATGGGTTAAATTGCTCTTCATAAGTTAAAATAAAATCTCTAATCCTGGCGAACTTAATCATGATGAGATAATAAACTTATCAAACTATTTTAGTGTCGTCGGTCCTTCATAAGTCTACAACGTTTAAATTAAATCTGATCGTTTAAAGTAGGGCAAAGTCGAGCCCAAAGAGTCAGTTACAAACAAACAAACAAACATTCAGGTGAAACAAATATAATAGCGTATTAAAAAAGAATCAACTGTTTTCTGAAAGATGCTTGTAAATGTTTCTTTGCAGCTTAAATAGTGTATATGAGGAGAAACAGATCTCAGGGGGAAAAAGGCAGTTACATACATACATACAAACATACAGGTGAAGCTAATAAAAGCGTATTAATGAAAAGCAGTTCGTTTTAAAAATCTTTTTCTTGAAAATAAGAAAATGCGCATTGCCCTAATTTATTTGTGTATTGAGATATTTCGTAAATGATATATAGAATAAAATTATTTGAAAACAAATGAATAAATTAGAACAAAAAATATTTCTTTTTTTTTAATGTAGAAATGTTTTCCAAATTCTATTTAGTAACAAATGAAGGCATATCGTCAAATTTATGGAAACGCTTTATTGAATAATATGATTTTAACAAAAGAAAACTTTTAACGAAACTTTTTTTTTTTCACATAAAAATCGCACATTATAACAATACTTTTTATATAAAGTGTTATCATTATCTATCAGAGTTTAGTTCAAGAGACATATCTGCAACCTTAATTGAGAAATTAAAAAGCCTTTGTTGATTAATCTGAGAATGGCATGAATTTAGACAGTACTTAAATGAAAATTTTCAATTGATGACACAATTGTATACCCTTTGTTAAGAGCAAAATATAAGTTAGATTATTTTGAAGTTGCTTATTGAACTAAATCAAATCATTAAGTTAAAAGGAAGTAAAATAATTATAAATTAATGAATGGATGAAATTCATTTGAATTTCTCAAATATTAGTATAATCACAAACACTTAGGTTCTCATTAAAAAGTTTCATAGTTAAAAATTTAAATATGATGAATGTTTAATATAAAATATTTAAATACACAATTTAAATGCTACATTATCAAACACTATCAACAGAAAAGATTTGTAAGAGGAAGGAAATTTAGTTTTGGGATATGCAGATACGAAACGGGCCCCCACGTTGAGGCAGACAGATTTTAAATGGATGCCGTTGGGTTAAGATACTTGAGGTCTAGTTTGAGAACCCACAGTTTTATTTACACATGCAAAATACCTCACACATACATACAATATTTAACACATTTAATGTAGATAATTGCAGAGAGACAGATACACAGTCCAGTCACATTAATGTGACCACCACCTACTTTCGCCGTTAACGGGAAATAACCAATCACAAAAGGCAGGTGGCATCACATTGCAGTGGAGTGTATATAAAAGAAATTCCACTTAAAACCAGAATATACAAGAGTGTATATTCTGGCTTTTTAACAGGTGGTCACATTAATGTGACTGGACTGTGTAATTGTAGTTTCCTGGCAGGCCTCAATATTGAGCCAAAACTGACACTGGCTAATCGCAGGATTGAATGAAATACACCTTTATTTCCGAGTGAGACTCTGAAAACCATGCTGTCATTTTTCCTGAATGCCACAGGGGGACGCTCTTGCCATAGTAGGAAACTTGATTATAATCGGTCTAATATGATTATAGAAAGTAGTAATTAAGGCTGACAACCCTGACCTGTAAAAAGAAAACATTTCATGTGCTGAAATCTGACAGTAGGTAGACGGCCTTGGCCTGCCATGCGGCTGTTGTTACCAATGATAAAAAAGAGAATATGTACTACACAGTCCAGTCATATTAATGTGATCATCCCCTACTTTCGACGTCAACGTGAAATAACCAATCACAAAAGTCGGGTGGCAACACATTGTAGTGGAAGTATATATAAAGGATGTCTAGGGCATCGAAAAGCATTTTAGTCGTTGCTCTCCGCTAATCGTTGTTGTTTCGTCCGCTCTACCGAAGGCGGTTATTCTGGCTTTTGACAGGTGGTCACATTAATGTGACTGGACTGTGTATATATACAATAATATACATGTGTAGATGCAGAGGGCTTTAAACCAGCATGTTATATCACATCCTTCGTCCACAGTATACTTAACCACAGGAAAAATAACGTCATGAAATTTCGTTCATATGTTTTCAGGAAACAGGGGGCACGAAAGTTCACTGTG
>BPLR01005787.1:0-19588 GCA_021605095.1 Caerostris extrusa | reverse complement strand
GCCATGCAATATTAAAATTTCCAAATCAAGATGGACGCGCTCAGGGCCAAATGAATCGATCGACTGTCGAAAACCTGCTCGCACACTAAAATTAAATCTTTTGCTCAATTAATTCAGACATTTCAGAAATCATGGAAACAGTTTAGCTCACAAAGCCATAGAAGAAAGCTGCACTCAAACACGATGAATATTTTGGCTTGAAATTTCACACTGATGTCAAGGGCAACTTGAAAAAGAAAGAAAAAAATTGAAAATTCTATAAAACCGGAAATTTTAAATTGAAAATTGGTCTTACTCTTTGAGAGAGTAGTATTGTAGAAAAAAATGGTAACAACAGCGGTATCTAAATCCAAAAAGCAATATGTGAAAAATAAAAAAAAAGAATCATGGAACTGCATCTAGCAATATCATTCTTCCACCAATAAAAAGTTGAGGATGGGGAGACATGGAACATCTAGAACGGAAATTAAGAATGTTTTCACCTTCCAGATTACGATGTGATAGAAGGAGGAAATCACGTCTCCCTGCATACGCTTTTCAAAAAGGCCAGCGCCCAAATGGTTTCTCTTTGTATAGCTTTGGAAACCTTACAAGGAGGAAATAAAGGGAAGAGATTCCCTGTCGAGGAACAATAATCCGATTTTATTTTGCTTTTCAGATGAGACATTGATTAAGTAAGGAATGGAATTCTGAACGCCTTTTAGAATCGTTCATAAAAGATGCTAACCGACACTAAAATGCATCTTCGCTTTTAAAATTGGAAAAGGCACATTCAAAAAATTGCTTCCAGGATATAAACTGGAAGAGTGGATAATTGTTAAATATGCTGCAAATAACAGTTTTCTTTTCTATGTTGCTAATTAAATATTGAATGATAATAAGAAACTGTTGTTAAATAAGGTAGCCCGTAGAAAATATCAACACAATGTTACTACTTTTAATTGCTTAAAGTTTTACTGGCTTTAATTTTTTTTTTTTCATATGGGATGAATTTATGTACAGTAAACGCACGCGTTGTACCAAATATAATCATAGTTTAACTTTTTTTTTGAATAAGAATAGAAAAGTAATTTTTTTATATTAAATTAAGCATAGTATTGATTCATATTATGAATAATTTTAGGGTAATTTTAAATTGTATCCTTTATTTCACAACAATTCTATAATTTTGAATTAGCATTGTTAAAAATTTAATAATAGAATACAGATAAGTTGTCGGTTATATCTACCGTTTTATGTTTGTGTGATAAAATAAGGATTACTCTATCATCAATATATTAAAAATCTATCTTTCCCCCAACCGTGTATAAAATCTTATATTAGTATGTTTTAGTGTTTGAATATTTGTTTTTAAAGAAATTATAATGGAACCATTAATCATTATTACATTTAATAACTATTAATCTATACTTAGATATGAAGTCAAAAGTTGAGAAATCTTGAAAAGTTAGAAGATTATAAATACAGAAATTACGTTGGTTAAAAATTAATTTACAACTTCTCACACGAAAAAACAAAATATTTTCAAGCTGAAGAAATAAGTAAAAATTAAATAAAACAACAATTAATTCGTTCAATGTCTACATAACTGAATGTATCGGTTGTTATTCGTTTTACAAGATCAATGTTCTAAAAATTTCCTAAGCCAAACAAGATTTCATGCTAACGATTTCATGATGAAGTTGCAAATAAAGTGGAAATGACAATTTTTGCAAATTTTTCAATAACAAATCAATTATTTTTTAAATCTACATTTGATGACTGCAGGCATATTTATTCAGAAAAAAATAAAAAGATAAACACAAAAAGAATAGATAAGCATTAAATAAGGGGGAAAAAAAAAGGAAAAATTTTGCAAAAACTTTCTTTTTCTTTCGATTCAATTAAAAAGTTAATTATAAGTTATCTACTTTTTAACTGAATTTAAAAATCAATACTATCATCCAATTATTGTTTTTTCTACATTTTTTAAATTTAAATTAATCGTATCTTTTACGATCTTAAAATAGTATCCTCTTTTAATAGTTTTGCTCTAAGAACTAATATATTTTTAATTAAAGTTTTAAGAAATTCTCCATCTATTTATGTCCTCAAACTCTTCCAAGAACTATTTTTCATCTTATCTTTAAATCCTAAATCTAATTAAAACTTTTATTATTGTAGATTTTTAGTTTGTTTACAAAAATATTGTATTCTATTGTTAAAACTACTTCAGCTTTAATCTAAGATGTTATGAAAAATAGGCAGGTAATAACTATTTTTGCTAAAGTAGAAATTTGAAAGTCAGTTTTGATAGAGTTTTTTGTTGAGTAAGAATTATTTATCATATTAGAATACGAACACTATATTCATTATCATTCACAATACTTCACAATTTACAGCCACGTTACTGAAAATCCCTTAGGATTGGTTTGTCGCTCTACGGTCATTTTGTACACACTTAGCTAATTAGACAGGGGACCTACAATTTAACGTGGGCATCCGAACCATTATCAAACATCCATGCCACCACGATGAAGGATTCGAACCTGAAGTGCTAAGGATTCGAACCAATTGGCCATCAGGCCGCAATAGCTTACGATGATGGCGCTTTTTGTCGATAAAATTCGCCAAATTTTTATATAGAGATCCATCGATTACCAATAAAGTAATTATGAAATAAATATAATCCAAACTTCTTTATATGGCTCCAGCGATTATCAATAAAACAGTGAAAATTATTTCTTAATAATAAACAGTTTAAATTTAATTTAAATTTTATATATGGATCCATCGATTACCAATAAAGCAGTAAAAAAAATTCTAAAAAAAAAAAAAATAGTTGTTATGAAATAAATCTAATCTAAATTTTTATAAAAATGGTTCCGTCGATTACCAACAACGTAGTAAAAATATTTCTAAGTAATAAACAATTTAAATCTAATTCAAACTTTTATATGTGGATCCATCGATTATCAATAATGTAGTAAAAAAAATATATATATTTCTAAATAACAAACAACTGTTATTATAAAATAAATTTAATCCAAGCTCTTATATATGGGTCCGTCGATTACCAATAAAGTAGTAAAAAAATATTTCTATATAATAACCAGTAGTTATGAAATAAATCTAATCCTAGACTTTTAAAATGGGCCCATCGATTACCAATAAAGTATTTTTTTTTTTACTTTTCTAAATAATAAACGGTTGTTATTATGAAATAAATCTAATAGCAGTAATAAATTTTAGTAAAAATATTTATTTATAATAAACAGTTTAAATCTAATCCAAACTTTATATATGGACCCATCGATTTTCCAATAAAGTAGTAAAAATATTTCTACATAATAAACATATTAATTATTTTAATTGATTTAATTTATTATTAAATAAATCTAAACCAAAGTTTTGATAATAACATAATTTTCATGTTTCTAGTTTCCGAAAATTAAATCCCACATCGAATATTTCGTTCAAAATGTCGAAATCGATTAAATAACTGGCAGAAAATGCAACAGAAACCAGTTTTAAAATTAAAATTTTCATTTCATTTCCGTGGCACTTCAATTCATATGCAGCGATTCAATCGAGTAAAATGCCGCGAGCTGCTACAATTAGCAGTAGACTGAAATTCTGAAAATATTTTCCGTTTCGTTATAAAGAAGTTAATATTTAGAAAACCGATATTCGTTCAACATCTCTTTTGAAACATGTGCTAATAAATTCAGAAAAAAATGCGTCGCAAATTAACAGAAATTTGTAATTTCTAAAGAATAAATGCATTGTCAAGTACTAATTTAAAAGTAAAGGAATTATTTATTCATTTACTTGCAATAATTCATATCACGCTGTGTCTTAGAAAAGTGTATAATTTAGTTTTATTTGAAAAATAATGTTTACATACAACATTGTTAGCTTTCGTATGCTTTCAATCAACAAAGCGCAGAAAAATATAACATTCAGTGTGAGAGAAAAATAAATAAATATTCTCAGAGTGAGTGAAAAATAAACATACTTGCATAAACAAGATAGTTGGGGATGGTAGTTTCTATTAGTAAAAGTTAAGGCCGGATATGCATGTGGTCTTGATTTAATGTTGTTTCAGGGTAGAACTGAATTATTTCTTTAAATATACGAGACGTTTAACAGTCATATTTATTAAAATTTGCTAAGGCAGCACTGCACAACTGTAACACACAACACACACAAAAATCATGCAATTATATGACAAATATTTACAAAATCATCTTAAAAAAGCCAGTTCGTTTAAGGATTTTTGTACTCTCCATATTGTCTGGAACCTTCACTCGACCCCGCACACTCCCTTTTCTCTTTCTCCCTCTCCCTATAATTGGTTTCCGAAGTCTAACGAGAGAAAAAAAACGTGCAAGTCAAGACTAACGTGCGTCGACCCGTACTTGAAAGGATGATCTATAAACCTTGAACTCTTACCCGTCGGCTATATTTTGTTTCGGGAATCCGATTATGGCGGATCCAAATCTGTATATTCCTACATTTGATAGAAATATAGACCAATACCTATTAAAGAAAAAAATGTTAAAGGGACATATAGGAATAAGAACATATAGACCAATAGGATTAACATAGGAATAAGGACACATAGGAGTATAAGACATACAGGAATAAGAAAATGTAGACCAATATAATGTAGACTCTTAAAAAAAGTTTATAGGATATAATATGAGGTGGTGAATATTAGCATATAATTCTGGCAATGCTATTTGACAAAATAAAACAATTTACAAGAGAAATTTAAATAAGGTTATGAAATGATTTATTGATGATTAAATGAATCAAGTGAATACTAATTAAATGAATCAAGTGAATCATGAAATGATGATTAAATAAGTGAATCATGAAATGATGATTAAATAAATGAATCATGAAATGATGATTAAATAAATGAATCATGAAATGATGATTAAATAAATGAATCATGAAATGATGATTAAATAAATGAATCATGAAATGATGATTAAACGAATCAAATGAAATAGACCGACCTAATTTTTAATAGAGAGATTTAATTATCCTAAAAACAAACACTTCACAGATTTTTTTAAAACCAAAGTTTAAAATATGATGTACTTAATCCAACCAATGTTTTCAATCATAAAAAGCAATCCAATTTTTGATCATAAAAAGAGATTGATTAATATTGCTCAGATGCGCTCTGTACGAAAACAGATTTTAAAGAATCTCAAAACGAAGTCAATTGGATTCCACAAGACAAATCAGTAGTAGATATTATTTCGCAATGACATAAAAAAAAAAATTCTAGTTTGCAAAGGAATCAAACGAATGATTAAACGAACCAAACGAATGATTAAACGAATCAAATGAAACAGATCGACCAAATTTTAATGAATAGATTTAATTATTCTAAAAACAAGCACTTCACAGATTTTATTTTTTTAACCAAAGTCTAAAATTATAATGCACTTAAATCGAACCAACGTTTTTAATCCTAAAAAGCAATCCAATGTTTGATCATAATGAATAATATTGCTGACAAACACTACACAAAAATAGATTTTAAAGAATCTCAAAACGAAGTCAATTGGATTCCACAAGCAAATCAGTAGCAGATATTATTTCCGCAAATGACATGAAATAAAAAAAAAAAAAAAAAAATGCTTCTAGATTGCAAAGGAAGATTTCTTCCGACTCGATTGTTCCCCGCATTCTTCCACGAGATCTGCATGCACCTGCCCGCTATCTTAACACAGTAAATATTTGCACATAACTCCACATTGGAGTATTCTGATATGCGTATTTGAATAAATGCTTTCAGGCTTAAGAGCTGAAATCCATTAATTTTTCATGGTTCTTAACATCTCAACAACAGATGGACAAATGTCGAAATCAATTAACCATTTTCTTTAGGAACATACGCTTCAGAGACGAATCTTAAAGTAATTGAATGTTTTAATTTGATTGCATTTTATTCATTTTTTACATACTCATTCAATAAGCCAAAGTTTAAAAAAATAATAAAAATACAAAAAAAAAAAAAAATGTGTACATATCTTGTCATTCGATATGAATGGTTAATAAGGCATGAAAAACTTTTCACGCAGATAGAACATACCTGTTGTACGTAACAAAACACAGCAGTTGTATTGAATTTATTTGTTTCATCATAACATCTTAGAGGTTTGGTTTGGTTTGGTTTGCCGCTCTACGGTCATCTTATCCACACGAGGACTAAACTGACAGGGACCTACAGTTTAACGTGGTTCCGAACCACTCACTAACATCCATGCCACCGCCAGAATTCAACATCTTAGTGGAGTTTGGGTTCCCCCTTTTTTTAAGAAATTGACTTATACTACCTAATATTACAATAGGGACGTGAATGGCCGAGTGTCTAGCGCTCTGGAGCTAGGTGCCACAGGTTTTCGGTTCGAGTCTCGGCGGCGGTGCCCTGAATCTTTGTACTCGTTCGGAATCAACTTTAAGTCGTAGGTGCCGGTTTTAATATGACAGTAGAGAGTAAGTCTGACAGTCCTATTCATAAAAAGTCAGCGTCACGGAGCCAAGCCAGATTTCTACCTACGGGTGTTTCATGACAACAGAAGCTGCCCCCATTCCCTTCACCCATGAGTCCATACCGGTTCATGGCCTTGGTTTAGATGCGTACCATGTGGGATAAGAAACAACAACAATATTACAATACTTATTGATGAGTTATCACGAAAAAAATATGGTATGTGTTGACATCACGACAAGATCAAAAATTCTTTAAAATGTTTTATTTTTTTTTTTAATTAAAATAATTTTAATTTAAAAAAAATACACATATACATCAATGTCTCTGAAAATGTTAACAATATTATTATAATTTCTCATCTCAATATTACTATAACAAAATTCAATCCGTCTCCACATATAAGAAAAGAAACGATGACAAATAAGAACAATCGTGTTAGACAGACTGTGGCCCTTACAAGGTTTACTGTCACGTAGGGCCCACCATGGGGCTGTTGCGTCAATGAAGAAGAAAAATAATCAATTATCACGAAAAGAAACTATTTTATCTTTTGTGGGATTTTGACATCAATAATTCTTTAACAGGTTTTATCTTTTTTTTAAATTAAATTTAATTTTAATAATTTTAGTTTTAATTATAATTTTAAAAAAAGCACACATATGCGCCAATGTCTCTGAATATGTGAAAAAACAGGATTTCACATCTCAGTATTTTTTTTTTCTTCTAATGCAGCTGGCAAATAGACGTGATCTTTGGCCATAAGGGCTGCATCGATGTTACTCACTTTGCATTACCCAGGGGGCGCGTGTAACTTGATGGTAAAGCCACGGACGCGGAGTAGAGAGCATCTCAATATCACAATAACAAATTCAATCCATCCATTCAAAAACAATGCTTTTGAGACTATCTCTCCTCCACACACAAGAAAAGGAAACGAGAAGCAAATAAGGGCAATCCTGTTAGACAGTCATGGCCTTACAAGGATTACTGTCACTTACAGGAGAAATAGTAATCTGCTGATCAACAAACTAATTGAGGCAGGCAGAGCAGGAAAACATAAAAAAAGGGTTTTTCAAAGACTTATACTCGTCAATTGTTTTTGGCAGATACTTTTAAACGGACAAATAGTTTTTAAGAATTCCCACAATAGTCAACGAGTACATTATTCTGGGCAATTTTATTTGAGAGTTTACACAATAATAAAAAATTATTTTTTTAATGTTTTATTTAAAAAAATTTTTTTTTTTTTTTTTTCCAAATTAATAGCTAATAAGAAAAATATGGATCTTATTTACAGCAGTGAATAAAACTTTTTTTTTTTCCTACAGGCGAAGGCCATATCGGCCGTGAGCCCTCTGGCAGCCCAATGAAATCTAATCTTGCTATAAAAGTTGTCTGGTTTTGGATTGGTTTGTCGCTCGTCATTTTGTGCACACTTTAGGCTAATTAGACCACGATCCACAAAGTTAAACGTGGATTCCAAACCACTAGCAAACATTCACGCCACAGCCAGGATTCGAATCTGAAGCATGTGGTAATGTTGCCTCATGGATAAATAGCTCCACGTGCATAGTGGAAGTCAGCTCCCGAAAAATTAAACATCCTGTCTGCGTGGGCGTGAGCTGACTGGAGGGGGAAAGAAATGTAACACCGCCAGTGTGCGTTTGGTTTTTGAGTAAAACAGGCTTGTTTTTACCGTCCTGTTTTTGTGCTATGTGTTTTTATTCTAAGACAATACAGTGACCAAAGGGCAGAGCAAAAGTTGTCTGGAGAACAGTTCATAAAAGAGAGCGCAGGGCAGCTTGTCAACTGTGTAAAATCCATAAAAGTGCCTGAAGAACACAGTCAGGAATACTAAAAGTGCATATGTGCGAATGATCGCAATTAAAAAGTTCCCTTAACAAAACTACAGAAAAAAAAATGTTTTTATTTATAAATAAAACATATAAAATACTAATATGAAATAAAAATTAAAGTTTATGCAATAAAAAAATCAGCTCTCGAAAATTTACCAGGTTTGACGAATGATACTTCACGGATAGCATTCATGTTAAATCAAATTTTACGATTAACAGACAAGCTAAGAAATATCCTATACATTTGTCCAACCTTTTCTGAAAACACTTTAAAGTACGACTCACGGTTTTTTGTGTTCTAACGCTAACTCATCATATCAAATGTAATTTTACAATCCTATCGATCGATAGCTCCGGATAAGCTCACGATGTTATTACGATAAAAACAATTTTGTGATAACGCAAAGGCAAATATGGCATAGCATTTAGTTGCAGAAGTATACGAGTACTCAGGAGGAAACGAATAATCTATAAGGATAATTCTAAGAAAAAAATTCTACAATCTTTTTCCCTCTAAATAAATTTAAATGTCACAAGGAAAAAAAAATCGTAGATAAGCGCTTTGATGCAATGCGTCGAGTTTTCTGATAAACTGCGAGTGTTTTCCACTCTTTCCTAACGTTCCTTCATAAAAAAAGATATATGTTTAACCAGGTAGTATGGATGCACTTTATTGAGTTCATGCTGCTTTTTAATGTTAAATATCCACTTTTACGATAAAATACGAGAGTGGGTGTTTGTTCTGTAGCATTTTTTTTTTTTTTTTTTTCCTCACGAGAAGAATTTTAGCATTTCATTTCCAGAAGAGGAATGCATGTAATTCGATAAATATTACATGCAATTAGGTTTTGTACTAATGAGAACAACCTGTCACTCAAATATGATAGCAGATATTCGGTATCATGTATAATGAGCGTCAGAAAATTAGCGAATGTCTGAACGACATTCACAGGTCGAAACAATTACCGATGGAGTATGGACTACACCATGAGTTGTTCCATCGTGATTGGTGATACAACACGAGCTGTGACACACTACACCAATGAGAAGTGAGGGAAGCTGACCCTCTCTCCCCTTCTTGACGGATTGTCTTAAAAGGAGAGGGCAATGGCGGCCGAGTGGTTAAATGCAACACAATTATGACCATGATATGAATCAGGGCAATGGCGGCCGAGTGGTTAAGACTCTAAACAACGTTGTGATATATTACTATTTTTATATTTTTTGCTGATGTGCACCTTAATCCTTTCTTAACGGTTTAGTGAATAGTTAGATTTTTTATTGTACGCTTTTTTTACCCCTTTTTTTTGTTAGGAAAATAAAAGGATGGAATAAAAACCAAATAAAATAAAAAATAAAAATTATAAAAATACAGTCCTGATTATGGCCTTTTTTTTTGGGACTAATCATTTACTTTTACAGCTCAATCTTCAACTGCTCTCACCATTCAGGTTCACCAGGCATACAGGGATTATCCCTGTATACCTGGTATAATGAGTTCTAAAACTCTGTTTACTTTTTAATATTTCGGCATCGACAACTGGTCCCCTAATTGTACTGGAATTTAAATTTAACTTTTTAATTTCATTTATGTTGTATCTTACTTTTATTTATTATTAGTATTTTTATCTTTTTTTTTTTTTTTTTTTTTTTTGAGTACCGTTTAACTTGAATTTTTAGAAATTTTATCTTATTATCTATACTAACCTAATTACAGCCTTTTTAAAATTTAAAGCATATCTATTAATTAAGATGAGGAGGTTTTAGGGGGTATTTCCCAGTTGGTACTCGTAATCGGTACGCCAGTTGCCAGACTTAAAGGAGATTTTTGGTGAAGAACAGAGAGATCTATGACGAGTCGACCAGAAGTGACGTATTTTCTTTTTTCACTGAAGTGACTGAATAGGCCGGTGTATCCGCATGTGTTTCAAAGTGAACCCTTGTGGTTTTGTTCATAACACCCGCAGACGAAGTAATTAGATTCGACGTACGCTCGAGAAATCTAAGAGATCACCAACCTTGAGTGAACTGTATTTGTGATTTAATCGTGCACTTATGAAAAATTAAAAATTAAATTTGATCACTTATTTGTATTAGTGCTAGTAAATAAACATTTAAGTGTTCCCATGATCCTGAAAGTGGCCCTCTTCTTGAAGCCGTTACAGGTCTAGTATACGCTAAGACACTACAGTACACTGAGAATCCATTGCCCTCATATTGCAGAAAATGGTTTATTAATAAACGATAACAACTTCACCATAAAAATTAAATGCTGAAGAATATATTAATTTCCAGTAAATGAATACCACGATCAGCATCAGTAAATCAATAAACATCCCCCTCCTTTATCATTGATAGAGCAAAATGAGTCAAATAAATCCCAAACCATAATTCGAAGGAAGACGATAAAACCAAGAGTGAACGAACGTTACGAAAATGCCTCCCACAGAATCTAATAAGGTCTTGCTCCAGGCTTTCCTCATTTATTGCACGACAAGCCCGGCAAAGGTGCAATAAAAAACGATGCCCCAGGAATTCCTTCTCGGCAAAAAAGGAGAGCAAAATCGCTGGCATACCGGACTTACTCCAGGATCGAAATTCGTCCATCAGCCCAATCATATTAAGTTTTAATGGGATCTTCGCCTGCCATTGGCTACTGTACTGTAAGATCGCTTAATCTTCGCACGATGGAGCTTCATTGGGTCCCCCATCTACATAAATTATGATTTCTTGTAGAACGACGGATGGATGGTGGCATGAATAATTGATGCCTTCAGAGCGATTCAGAAGATTAAATCTCAAGCATTGAACGCTTTGAATCGATCAGCAAATTAACTGGTTGAAGTTCATGGACAAATACAAGTGTCGATTTTTTATTATTAATTCGTGAGTGTAATTTTTTTTAAATTACCAATTCGTAGTTTTTAAAAGTTTATAAGAGAATTCAAAATTTATTCCCAAAAAATGTTCAAAGAAAGAAAATAATAAAAAATTAGATTTAAATTTCTTTATCAATATTTTTTAATTTTAATAAATATTCGCACATTCTATTTTGGTCCTGGTGATTAAAGAACTGTGCTACCGTATTCGAAAATCATAGTTCGAAATTGGGCAATTCGAACAGAAGATAAGTTAAGCGATTCGAACAATTCAAACCACGCAATTCAGCATCGGTTCTATAAGCAATTCAACTTGAGCTTCGGTTCGAATTAAAATTCCAACCGATTGACTTGGTTTGTCGCTCTACGGTCATGTCGCGCACACTTTAGGCTAATTAGACCGGGAGCTACAGTTAACGTTTACTCGGAACCACTCACAAACATCCAAGTCATTGCCAGAATTTGAACCTAAAAAGCCTATGATATCAAAAGGCAAGAGCATTAGCTGCAGAGAAACTCACAAGTAATGAATTAGACACAGCCTATTTTTGCGCAATAAAAGCGACTACAGGTGTATATATACATACATAAAGGGGTGTGTGTGTGTGCGTGTGTGTGTGCGCGCGCCTGAAGCCTATGATACCAAAGGCCAGAGCGCTAGCCAATTGGGGAACAGGCCGCACACTACAGATACACCAGAAAATGGTGTAGTAACAAACGAGAACAACTTTTTACCTTAAAATTAAACGATAAACATATTAATTTACCAGTAAATCAATATCACTATCAGCATCAGTAAATCAATATACATCCCCTCCCTATCACTGACAAATGAGCAAAATGAGCCAAATAAATCCCAAACCTTAATTCGTCGAAGACGATAAAAACAAGAAACGTTACGAAAATACCTCTCACAGCATCTAATAAGGTCTTGCTCCAGGCTTAATTTCCTCATTTATTGCACGACAAGCCGCCCAAGATGCAATAAAAACGACGTCCCAGGAATTCCTTCTAGGCAACAAAGGAGAGTAAAATAGTCGACATTCCACGTACCTACTCCAGGACAGAAATTCGTCCAGCGGCCCAATCATATTAAGTTTTAATGGGATCCTCGCCCGCCATTGGCTACTGTAGGATCGTTTTTAATCTTTGCACGATGGAGCTTCAATGGTAAATGGTCCATTCCCATCTACATAAATTATGATTAACAGAACGTGACGGATGGATAGCATGAATAATTGATGTCTTCAGAGCGATTCAGATCTCATTGATACATTGAACGCTTCTTTGAATCGATCCGCAAATTAACGATTTGAAGATCACGGGCAATTATAAATATCGCTTTCCATTATTAATTCGTAAGTGTAGTTTTTTAAAACTACCAATTCATGGTTTATATAAGAAAGAAAATAAAAATAGGTTTTAAATTTCCTTATAAATGTTTTTAATTTTAATAAATATTCCCGCGATTCCTTTGGTCCTAGTGGTTAAAGAATTTGTGCTACCGAATTCGAAAATCACAGTTTGAAATTTGGCAATTCGAACCGAAGCCAAATTCAGCAATTGAACCATTCAAACTAAGCAATTCAGCTTCGGTTCTATAAGCAATTCAACTTTAGATTGGGTTCGAATTTTTTTAATTCGGACCGATTGGCTTGGTTTGCCGCTCTACGGTCATGTCGTGCACACTTTAGGCTAATTAGATCGGTACCTACAGTTAACGTATATTCCGAACCACTCACAAACATCTGAAAACATTCGAACCTACGCCTATAGTACCAAAGGCCAAAGTGCTAGCCAATTGGTGAACAAGCCGCACACTACAGATACAGCAGAAAATTGTTTATTAACAAACCAGAACAACTTTTACCATACAAATTAAACGATGATAAACATATTAATTTAACACTAAATTAATATCACGATCAGCATCAATAAACATCTCGTCCCTCCCTTACCATTCATGGAGCAAAATGGGCCAAATAAATCCCCAACCTTAATTCGACGAAGACGATAAAAACAAGAACGTTACGAAAATGCCACCAGCAGCATCTAATAAGGTCTCGCACCAGGCTTAATTTCCTCATTTATTGCGCGACAAGCCGGCCCAAGATGCAATAAAAAACGACGCTCCCAGGAATTCCTTCTCGGCAACAAAGGAGAGCAAAATAGTCCACATTCCATACCTACTCCAGGACAGAAATTCGTCGATCAGCCCAATCATATTAAGTTTTAATGGAATCCTCGCCCGCCACTGGCTACTGTACTATAAGATCGCTTAATCTTCGCACGACGGAGCTTCAATGGGTCCCCCATCTACATAAATTATGATTTCTAACAGAACGTGACGGATGGTTGGTATGAATAATTGATGTCTTCAGAGCGATTCAGCAGAGCAAAATCTCCAACATTGAACGATTCTTTGAATCGTTCAGCAAATAACCACATGGACAATAACAAATATCGGTTTCCATTATTAATTTGTTGGTGTAATTTTTTTTTAAATTACCAATTCGTATTTTTCCAACGTTTAAAAGAGTAAATTTAAAATATATTTGTCAAAAAAAATTTCAGAAAATAAAAATAGATTTTAAATTTCCTTACCAATATTTTTTTTTAATAAATATTCGCACAATTCATTTGGTCCTAGTGAAGAACTGTGCTTCTGAATTCGAAAATCACAGTTCGAAATTTGGCAATTCAAACAGAAGCTAAAGTTCCCGTGTCTATGTCGAGTATGGCTTCGTTTAATGCAGTACGGATAGCCTCCCTAACCTTTAGTACAGCAAAAATCTTTTCAACTGCGTCTATCCATCGCAACTTGGGTCGTCCTCTTCCTCTTTGTCGCTGTAGCTTTGCCAAAACTAGCCTTTTACAGGATTTAAATCATTTATTATAAATGCATGAACAGCCCAGTTTAATCTATTGATCTTGATCAATTTTATAATATCTGGGTCTTAATAGCATTTATAAATTTCTATGTTGTACCGTCTTCTCCAACAATCACCTTCCCTAACACCTCCAAGAATAGCCCTTACAATCTTCAGCTCAAATATACCCAAATGGGCCTCATCAGATCTTGCCAAAGTCCATGATTCAGAGCCATAGACCAAAATAGGTCTAATAAGGGTTTTTATATAACAAGAATTTAATTTTCCACATATAAACTGCGATTTAAATAGATTTCGTAATCAAAGTAAAGCCTTATTGGTAGACACAATTTTGATTTTTATTTCAGGTAAGGATCAGAAATTAATTGTCAAAATAATATCTAAGTATTTAAAACCAAGCACAGATTCAAAAATAAAAATAATTATCTTAAACCATAAATAAATTTTCACACATCTCATTCAACCAAAAGGAATAGTACAAAAATAATCACACATTACCAAATTATCCACAGTGATACTAAATCACATCTGCATTAAATAAATTTTCACTACAAGACAAAACTATCTTCCTAAAAGTTATTCTATTAATATTAACACGTTTTGTTTCGAAAACATAACAAAGTAAAGAGACGACATCCACTAAAAGTGCAGAATCCGGAGAGCCTCTAGGGCAAACGCAAACATTTAGTGTTCTACAGGGTAAATTAAAGTACCAGGCTTAAAAGGAAATGCCATGATTTGTATCCAAGTCACGTGCGCTACCTAGAACAGAATGTAAGAGAATGCACCTGTAATATCTGAGCCAAGCCTGCCATTCGAAAACAGTAATCTTTGTGTATAAATAGTCGAATTTAGTCTGTAAAAGTATAACTGATAAAAGTATAAAATATTTGTTGCAAAGTATAGTTATACATTTTCAATTTCTTCTATTAGCTGCCACTCTCCCTATAAATATCTTGTTCAAATTTTCAATCGTTCATAAAATACTTTTATTCATCCACTCGACTTCAAATACATTTTTTTAACTTGTGGATGACTCTCGATGTTAATACAGTTTTTCTCAAGTATTAATTCATTCATTAAATTTAATTAATTAATTTTAGTTTTTTTTTAGATTTAAGTTGCATATACCTACCAATAGATGGCGCCAGATAAACTTAAAAAAAATGAATGAAAATTATTTATAAAAGACTTTCTGCAATTTAATGAAAAAAAAAAAGTAGGAATTGACTTAATAAAATTTTTTTTATATTACTTATTTTTTAATAATTTAAAAGATTCATACAAATATAATCAAATGCTTTTAATTGAAAGTTAAATATTTATTTTCTGTAATTTTTAACAAATTTAATTTAGAAATTAGAGCAAATATTTTCATTCATTCAAATCAGGTTCAATGTAACAAGAATTATATTTCATTGTTTTTAATTGATTATATAAAAGATTATATATAAAATAAAGAATTGTGAAAGAAAAAAAACAAAGATAGCATGCTATGAAAGCTAAACCTGAGCAATCGATTGCTTCATGATTTGCATAGTATAGATGATTTTATGAATTTCTGAATTCCCAATTTTTTAACCACTACAATTTAATAAACCACTAATTAAACCACTACAATTTTTTTTTTATCCCACCAACTCAAAAGTTATATCTTTAATTCCGTTTAAAGGAACGCAAACATATTGCAAACTAACAGTAAGGATCCACCATGCCTTCCCAAAACAAAATAAAGTCAACGAGAAAGAGTTCAAGGTTGATAGATCCTCCTGTCAAGGACGGATTGACCCTTACATTAAATATATATGTTGTTGTTGTGGTAAGTCACAATTTATTAATTAATAATTGACGATATATCATAGTGTTGAAAACTAGGCACATTCAGTATTAATCCTTTTTAATACAGTAGGGATAATTTGATCAATAATCAATAATTTTTTAATTGATCTGTTTTTATACCTATTAAGATATGTAATGTTTTTGCTGTAACTGTTCATATTCTGCCATTGGAAATAAAATTAAAAAAATAATAATAATAATAATAAAACATATGTTTCTTGCCAAGAATTTAACTTCCGTAAATTTTATTTAAACAAGCTGAAATTTTTCCAATTCGATATAAAATGAATCAGAACATGTGAAGAGTTTAACATGTACAGCTCAGACAATTGTGAAGAATTAAACCACTACAATTTTTTCATCCCACCAACTCAAAAGTTATATCTTTAATTCCGTTTAAAGGAACGCAAACATATTGCAAACTAACAGTAAGGATCCACCATGCCTTCCCAAAACAAAATAAAGTCAACGAGAAAGAGTTCAAGGTTGATAGATCCTCCTGTCAAGGACGGATTGACCCTTACATTAAACTTTAGACCTGATAATGGGAGAGGGAGAAAGATAAAGGGAGTGTGCAGAGTCGAGTGAAGAGTTCTAGGTAGTACGGAGAGGTACAAGTGTGGAGTGAAGATTTCAGGCAGAACGGAGGGTAAAAGAACTAACTGGATTTTAAGATGATTTTGTAAATATTTCTTATATAATTGTATTTTGTGTGTCATGTGTTGTAGTTGTGCAGTGCTGTTTTAGCGAAGTTTAATAAATATGACAGCTAAATGTCTCTTATATTATTTAAAGAAATAATTTAGTTCTACCCTGAAACAACACTGAATCAAGACCACACGCATGCAGGGCTGTAATTTTTACTCTAACTTATATCAACAATACAACAAGCGTAAATCAACAGCAAGAACAGATATACAGTAATAGTTACAGAAACTGCCCTCTATGTATTTAATCATTAATTTCGAATTCTTATTAAACGTCAGACAGTTCGTAGAAAGTTATTATGTAAGGCAAACTCATAAAGATGAACTAAACTAACTTCATTGTCGGAAGCAATAATGGCACAATTTATTTCATCTCGATTATAGGGACCATAATAAATGATAGAGTAAAATATTTGATTAATGCTTTTTTGTGAAGATTTTTTTCAAATGATTTATGTGTTCTTAATCGCTGTCAGTGAAATGAATTTACACGCAAGCTTGCATGCGAAATCCTACGCAAAGCAAAACTTAAGTTTTACATTAAAAATGGTTTCAAAAATAACTTTATTAAACTTTTTTATCTTTGTATGAATTATCCATTATTATTTTTCATTACAATGTCATTCAATTCATAACTGGGAAAATGTTCAATTGAACATCAATGGTTATGAAATTTTTATACTATTCTTGGAAGAATGCTTTTGCCTATTTTTATATCATTAAAAATGATACGCAAGAAATAATTTTTAAAAGGAAACTAAAAGATATACGTTTTTCATCTTAAAAAAAAAAATTTCCCAAGTACGCAATTTCTACTACATAAAATTTTTTTATCGAAAAAGAAGAAATCGAAATTCACTATGAATTTATATAAAACACTATAAATTTAAAAATTTTATATGAATTTAGAAACAAGTTAAACAAAGACGGGTGGGGAGAGAAGGATCACTTGCTTTCTTAATCACAAAACCCAAATTAAATTCACGATCGCTTGCGAAAATCCCATATAATAGAAGCAACTAATAGTGGCGTCCGTTGCTGTTACTATCTTAAAGAACGAGTAGAATGGACTGTGACTGCGACAACGTGTGTAAAGTAGCATCGCCACACAGGTTGTGGGCTGCAGGGTTTCTGTGATTTCTCCCACACGACGCGTTTTCTCTAAAAGCTCGTTCCCACCGAGGCGTGAAGCGTTGAAGTTTCACGTGACAGGCAAGAAAATTTTTTCGACCCCTTCACTGCGAAACGTCAGAAATAGCATTACGTCCAGTGAAGTTCTGCTTCGAGTTGAAAGTTGGTCGACTCGAAGCGGTGGATTTCAAACCGGTTTCAGGAGAACGTGGTGAGGCTAGTGATTGGTCAACGCTTCACGCATAAACGCCTCTCGCCTCGGAGGGAACGAGCCTTAAAAGTTCTGCCTGCAATATCTGTACACCTGTCGTCTATTTTCAGATGGATAAAGGCAAGGCATACATCAGTGGAACACGAGGCCCACTGAATGCAGTATAGAAAAAAAAAGTGTTTTATACATAACACATAATTTTTTTCAATAATTTACTAATTAATTACCTCAGTTACTTAAAATATTTTTAATTAATAAAGAATTAACTTTCTTTTAATTGTAATACATTTTCAAATATTTAAAAAAAAAAATTGCTATCTAAAATAACGCATAAAAATATAATAGATGGCGCCACCTTTTCTAAGCTGCAGAATACTTTTTTTTTTAATTAGTTGTTTGTATGTAGAATTTTTTAAACAACAAGAAAAATTATAGAAACTACCATCGCAATCTCATAACTAGTGCTCTTTTAAATTAAACCATTCATTTTAAATTAAATTACTATTTCTTAAAAGGAAACTTGCAACGTATATCAAAATGTATCTTTAAAATATCGATATAAAATTTATTTAATGAAGATTAAATCACTTACAGTTTTTTAAAAATAATATTTACATGATAGATTATAAAATTAAAAGATTTTGTGAACTGTTAACTTTAAAATAGCAATTAAAAAATTGCAGAAATGAGCATGAAAAATACTAGGGGGCAGCACATGATTAAACGAAATGCATAAAATACAAATTTTTAATGGTAGAGAATGTCGATGAATAAACGACATTCTCTACCATTAAAAATTTGTATTTTATGCATTTCATATTAACTATTAATAAATTAAAATAAATATAAAAATTCAAAATTTTTGATATCTGAAATTTGTATATTTAATTTATTTATTTTTTAATGGAGAAAAAAATTTACAAATATTATAATGTTTTCTTTATTTATTAGTAAAGCTAAAAATAATTGCCAATAATTTTTTTAATTATATGTAATGAAATTTATTTCAATAAAGTTTCACATTTCACGTCACAAAAAATTATTTCGTATAGTTTAAATTTTTAAAATAGAATCACCCACTAGATGGCAGCACGATTCACATAATAATTTTGACTGAATGGATTTGAAACAGCAAGGTAATTGTTGTTGATTTGATTTTTAAAAACATTTAAAAAGAAAAATAATCAAAAAAATTAACCTAACATTTAAAAAATCTATTTACATGTAAGCATTTAAATTTTTTTTTTACCATAGATGAACATATTTTATTTTACCTAGATACAGATACACAAAAATATTACGAAATTTAAGAAAAAAAAAGCTATTTTATTTTTATATTATTAATCCAACAAATCTAATTTCCTACTCATATACTTTTTAAAGCATTTAGTAGCATATAAATATTTTTTTCAATTCACAATTAGATATTTTTAATTTTAAATACATCATTTCTAATTTTACCAATTCGTTTGTATTGAAGATAAATTTAAATATAAAATAATTTTCACACAAAAAATTAACTACTCGTCACAATCACTGCTTTAAGAAACTCGAAAGTTCGATGGGGAATTGACAGCG
>BPLR01005786.1:0-32875 GCA_021605095.1 Caerostris extrusa | reverse complement strand
AGTTACGTATTGCTAAACGAAAAGCTTTTGTTGTTATTGTTGAATATGTTCAGGTTTAATGCACTTCATGAAAAATTACATAACTCTTGAAAAAGTGGAATATATTTTTGTAAGAAATCACTGTACTGATTTCGAAATGTACCAGCAACAATAGGAACAATTAAATATTGCTTATTTTTTTCTTAAAAGACATTGTATTATTGAAAATAAATACTTTGTTGTAAAGTATTTATTTTCAGTAAATATTTTTCATTTTAAACCATATTAACAAGAAGGCTAAATTATAATTAATTTTCGCATAAATTTCTTTAATACTTTAGTGGAATTTTGAAGAACACCACTTTGATGCAATTTGTCTTATTTTCATAATGCGTTTCTTGTCTCTTTTCAGTCAAGTTATTCATCATTAAAATTACTTAGAAATAATATATATTAATCGAACTTTCAAATAAAGCTAAAAACTAATAATACACGATTGATTGAAAATAAAGCTAAAAACTAATAATACATTGAAGCCTATACTCGAAGCCATAAACAGCCTACCTTACACTCCTAATCCTCAAATCCAAATAAAGCTAAAAAAAATTAATAATACGATTGAAGCTTTACCATATATACAAACTTCCCTCAATACTAGTATATAAGGATCAAATCCAAGTAAAAGCTAAAAACTAACAATAAATAATTGAAGTTTATATACTGCCGAAGCTTTTCCAAAATCTAGTATAATATAATCATACAACTGAATCCAATACAATATAAAAAATATGACTCAAGCTACACTCAATAGTAAGGACCAGGTACAATCAAAACCTGAATCCAATACAATATAAAATATGCATCAAGCCTACACCAATACTAGTATAATCATACATTGAATCCAATACAATATAAAAATATGATCATCCTAACACTCAATACTAGTATAATCTTGAATCCAATACAACTGACTCCACCTCCACTAACGCATAATCACAATAAATAATAAAATAAAATATGACTCAAGCCTACACTCCAATACTAGTATAATCATTAAATAATTTCTAAAAAATATAAAATATGACTAAGCCTTACAATACGTATAATCTGTAAATAATTAAAAAGTAATAATACGATTGAAGCTTACATACACAACCTTCACTTAATACTGGTCTAATCATCATCAAATCCAATGAAAACATTTGATTGAAGAACTTGATAAACTAACTTACTATATATAAGAACCTTTGAACATGAACCCCATTACCTTTGTTTCGTCTGTAAGTACAGTGAGAAAAAAGTACAGTAAGTAAAAAGGTATTTCGAGAAGAGAGACAAGTTGATTCTCTTTCTGCAACAATGAATTGCTGAGAAAGCCTTTGCCACTTTTGTTAGTGTCATCTGACTACTGGCATTTATTGCCTCTCTGCCTCTCTCTCATATTTGAACTTTTGAGTTGACAATCAATACATACAGCGACTAAATATTAAATAGCTTAGTAAATAGATAACTGATGTTTTTACACTAAATTAAGTTTCTATAATTGCTTTTAAAGATTCAAATATTTATTTTTATAATTTTTCCAGCTCTACCGCGGAAGTGGAAGCCCAATTTGCACAGTGTGTAGACCGATGTTCGAATCCTCTGGCACCATTGTGGCAATTATTTCTTTTAAAACGAAGACACTCAATAGCTATTGTGGCAATAAAAATTAAAATCATAACGCGTTAATATTCAGGCTACCTAATAGAATTTTCAGGGTTTACTAATACGACATGAAATACGGGGTCAGTTGCAACTGAAAGTTCTCTCTGAATGCACTTCCTCACCTCATCACCCGTCGGTGGGGTATATAAAGTACAGGAGGTCCACTGCTTTTCTGAAAAGGAGAAACCCCATCTAAGTTGAGTTCAAACGAAAGGATTTGTTTTGTCAACTTTGACTTTTTTTTTTTTGTTTTTGTTTTTTTTTGACCCAGGGCCACCACAGTTTAACACATTAAGATGATAACTGTGAGACCGGGCTCCCAAGTACAGTTTAACGTGGATTCCGAACCAACCAGCATCCATGCCATTATCAGGATTCTGAAACTTAGTGTAGAGCAAAACCATGAGGCCACTGGCCATCACAAGCCACCATTAATATTAAAAGTAATGAGTACATGTTTTAATGTGCATTTTGTAATTCCTGAAAATCAAATTCATTGAATATAAATGGTAAATATTCATATTATTACTAAAGCACTTTATTTTAAAGTGCACATCGTTGTGATGCTCAGCATCTTGATTCCGTTAGTCGATATACGTGGTGGGAGTTTTCAGGTGCTTTTTCCATAGGATATGCAAACCGGGGTAGTTGTTCAAAAAGTCCTCGCGGAAGACACTGCACTCCTCCGTCGGCGTCACGGAGCCAAGACAGACTTCGGAGGAGACCTATGGGTGCTCCCCTCACAAAGCTGCAACCCCCCTTCCCTCCTTCCAAGAGACCACACGGACTCTTGAACTTGGTCTAGATATTGCTGTCTAAGTAAGAAAAGAAACAACAGTTTATTTAAAATCTGCTTTAAAACAAACTTTCTTATAATTAATTAAAATTTTTTTCAATAAACTATTTAATAATCGTATTAGCATATACACTCAAGAGCCAAAAAACATTATGACCACCTGTCAATAACGAGTTGGCCCACCTTTCGCGCAACACAGCGTCAACGTGCTTGGCATGGATTAATACCATCACTTATTATTACCAGTTAAATACCACTTCCACTGATCACGTGCCTTCTATGTCATCCAGGCGAGTTCATTGCAAAAATGTAGGGGTGGTCATAATGTTTTGGCTCTTGAGTGTATTTATCACAACCATCGTTAATAATGCTTTTCTTCAAATAATGTAAGTGCACATTACTTTAAATTCTTCTACAATTTTTGCAAAAACAATCAGTATTTAATGTTAGTTAGTAACCATAGTTAAAGTAATGTGATTTTCAGTTTTTCGCTGAATGAATTATTGTAAATTACTTAATTCTTCCAATTTCTTTAGACCAATCATTTGTATCAGTTTACTGCTGCATTACCATTAGCAATAATAAACACAGTCATGCGATTAAATTGTTTCTGTTCCTCTTTTGAAGATGTCACTTAATTTTCAGAGTACTTGGAACCATCAATAGAACATTTCCTAACCTTAAAAGCAAGAAACCCAGTAAAAAGAAACATACTTCAAATAGATAAACTAGGCTGGAGATCATTGAAACGAAAATCGAATATAGAAATAACACGGGAAACAATAACGTTTTTATAAGAATACAGGGGAAAAAAAAATCATTCAGTATTTTTTTTCGAGCTTATATCTGCGCCGCAATGCACAATAAAAATAACAGAAGCTTTTTTTTTGCTTGAAGCCAAGAGATTGACTTTCCTAGTCGGTGAAATATTTAAGTCGGACTCTTATTGGATCTTTTTTCCCTTCAAATATGGGAAATAAAGTTTAAGAAAATATAAAAGAGCGAAAAGAATTGAAATAAACTGTCATGATATTTTTTGGGAGAACGTATGAGAAATATTTCATCTGGTGGGATAAATACCTGAAAGCCAAATAAAAGCGTTAAAGTTGGAAAACATAGTCTTTTACAAAGTTTATTTTCATTAATAATACATTTATCCTACTCACATCTATGCGGAAATGTCCAAGCTTGAAACCCGTGGCGGCATTGTGTGTTGGTGATTCTCAGTGTCCTGCAGTACAGGATGGACATCCCATGAGTAATCTACTCTCATGGATGCCTTGAAGGGGCAGCTTCTTTTGATGGACCCACTGTAGGTAGATGTCTGACTGGGCTTCAATGATGTTCTTACAGTCTTATGAGACCGACCTACGGTTTAAGTGGATTCCAAACCCGCAACAAACATCCATGCCGCTTCCAGGATTCATACCAACGACTAGAGCTCTAGCTAGTTGGCCTTCAGGCCGCTACTGCAAGTATAACACCACACTACATCACTGTTCCTAGAGCTGAGCTACCTGTGCAGTTTTGGGACGATGTGGGTGAGAAGTCTGATTGGGCTCTGTGGCTCTACAGTCATACGAGACCGGAACCTAATGCATAATGTGGATTCGAACCACTGCAAACATGCATGATACCGTCGGGACTCGAACCTAAACCTAGGTATCTGGCGCCAGTGACTCGGTCGTCAGATCCCATTTAATAATAATAGAAATTATCATCCCAACCATAACATAACACGGGAACACATATAAATAACCACACATAGAAATAACCACATAGAAATAACACGGGAAACAATAACGTTGCCTTAAAAGAATACCGGGGAAACATTATTCGAAGTATTTTTTTTTTTCGAGCTTCTGCGCCGCATTCCACAATAAAATAACAGAAGCTTTTTTTGAAGCCACGAGATTTTTCCTAGTCTTTGAAATATTCAAAGGCGGAGTTTAAAGACACTCTATTGGATCTTTTTCCCCACTTCAAATATGGGAAATAAAAAAAAGAATTGAAAAAAGAAGGGTCAAAAGAATTGAAATAAACTGTCATGATAATTTTTTGGGAGTCGAGGGTAGATGGCACTCATAAAGTAAAATGAAAGCTTTTAAATTTGAAAGAAAAAACCGTAGTTTTTTTACATTTTATTCATAATAGTGCATTTGGCCTACTCGGCATTCCTGCGGAAATGTCCGTTTTAAACCGGCGGCGGCGTTATGTGTTGTGACTAATCGTCAGTGTTTTGCAGTGCAGGGATAGACATCCCATGAGTAATCTACTCATTGATGGGAGGAAAGGGGGCAAAGCTTCTGTTGTGATAGAGCACCAGTAGGTAGAAATTGACTCACCTGCGTGATGCTCTTACAATCATACGAAACCGAAACCTGTGGTTTATATGATCGTAGAGCGTTCTCTTGAGGTTTTAGTCAGTCTTCAGCCTTCGTGGTTCCACGCTAAAGTAGAGCTGCGTATTACCTTTAGCCATGGCCTGTCGCCTGCGGTCAGGGTCTTCTGAATTTGTGCAAGCTTTCCTGCACCAGGGGGGATTAGTAATAACAACAACCGAAAAGTATTGATTGACAATAGAAAGTTTTAGTTTCTTATTAAAAATTTACTTTTATAAAATATGTTTGTAATTAATTTAATTTTTTTATCAACTAACTTATTTAATAATAAAATTTAAAAACACTATCACAACCATCGTTAGTAATGATTTTCTTTTCAGTTTTCCCTGAATGAATTATTGTAAATTACTTTTAATTCTTCCACTTCTTTTAGACAAAGCAATCATTTTTATATCAATTCTGCTGCATTGCCGTAGCAACACTAAATACAGTCAATGTTAAATTGTTTCCGGTTCTCTTTTTTTAAAAATTTTACAAATTTTTCACATTTTGCCCATCAATACAAACTTTTCCTAACCTTAAAAGCAAGAAACCCCGGTAAGATGGAGCACAGTATTCAAATAGATAAACTAGGCTGGAGATCATTGAAACGAAAAATCGAATATAGAAATAACACGGAAACAATAACGTTGCCTTAAAAGAATAGCGGGGGAAAGAAAACATTATTCGAAGAATTTTTTGAGCTTCTCTTCAGCGCATTCCACAATATAAAATAACAGAGCTTTTTTTTTCTTGAAGCCAAGAGATTGACTTTCCTAGTCTTTGAAAAATATTCAAAGGAGGACTTTAAAAGACACTCTATTGGATCCTTTTTTTTCTTCAAATATCATGGGAAATAAAAATTTTAAGAAAATATAAAGAGCGAAAAAGAATTGAAATAAACTGTCATGATATTTTTTGGAGAACGTAAGAGAAATATTTCATCTGGTGGGATAAATACCTTAAAAGCTAAATAAGCTTTAAACTTGAAACATAGTCTTTTACAAGTTTATATTCATAACTAATAATACATTTATCCTACTCGCATCCATGCGGAAATGTCCAGGCTTGAAACCCGTGGCGGCGTTGTGTGTTGTGATTCTGAGGATAGCACTGCAGTACAGGGATGGACATCCCATGAGTAATCTACTCATAGGTATATGTCTGACTGGGCTTCGTGATGTTCTTACAGTCATAAGGAGACCGGGACCTACGGTTTAAAGTGGATTCCGAACCGCAAACAA
This sequence comes from Caerostris extrusa, assembly GCA_021605095.1. Classification (NCBI taxonomy): domain Eukaryota; kingdom Metazoa; phylum Arthropoda; class Arachnida; order Araneae; family Araneidae; genus Caerostris; species Caerostris extrusa. Next base: position 26,768 of record BPLR01005786.1, on the reverse strand, counting down.
ACATCCATGACGCTTCCAGGATTCGTACCAACGACCGGAGCTCAGCGCTAGTTGGCCTTCAGGCCGCTACTGCTGTATAACACCACACCACATCACTTTTCCTGGCTGAGTTACCCTTATGCAGTTTGGGAATGATGTGGGTGGGAAATCTACGATTGGCTCCACCCACAATGAGCTCTCTTGAACAACTGTGGAAGAGTCTGTTGTGCTGTGTATGTTGCCACATAACCAATTAGTTAAGGGAAGCCATTTCTTTTACTAATGAACAACTGTCTTCCCTTTGAACATCCAGGTATTGATGCTCTTTCAAAACGACATTTTTATTTCATACATGTATTCATTTTTTATTGTAGTATGCTTTCCTTAAATCTTTAAACAAAGTACTGTCCCTGTATTCTCCATTGTAACCGTGGTTCCATCTACGGAACCATGTTTCTTCCTACGTACTGCAAGACAGTGTACAGAAGAGCACACTGCCGTTAGCAAAATGCAAAACAGATGCTGAGTTAGTTAGAAACTCTAATCCCGAGAGCTAGAAGTGGAATCCTTCTACAATTGTATAATTAGCTCGTTTAGTTTGCAGTCTTCACCCCGAGAGAAAGATATAGTTAACTCCATCCTGTACATAAGTTGGCCCTATAGACTCTCATCCAGAAAGGAAGTATATTTTTGCTTTCCAGCGTGTACCTGAGTAACTTTATGAAAGAACTGAGTAACAAGCTAAAAGTGGAATCCTTCCAAGAATGTATAATTAGATGTTTTTAAATGTTTTAAATATTATCCTTAATTGTAATTGTGTTGTTGTTGTTTACGTGCTGTGAAAATAAATCTGTGTGTTATTGGATTGTGACTCGACTTGGCCACACCCAGATCGAGCTGCACAAGAAAATGACGATATACTCTACAATCATTTTATGTCTGTCGGATGATTTCTTGTGGAACTATGAAGAAAATAATAGTCATTTGGCATTGCAATACTTAAATTAAATACATTTAAGAGGAATTAAAATCCAAATAATATATAGTTGAAGATAGTAAATCATTCCAAATACTGCGGATTTTAATCAATATTCTGGAATAGATCTTTATGGAATTACTCAGAAAACACAAGCAAAGCATTTTTTTCATTAATTAAAAAATACAATCAAGTAATGTTCTTTCATTTTATAACATAATAGGAAAATACCAAAAATGTGGCAACTGCTCTGATGTCGAGGGTACTCCTCACCATGTCTTACTTTTCATCTTCCAGCTGTTGCAGCCGCCATGCATTGTCGGAACTCTCCCTCGGAAGGGGATTTTATACTCGAAGCTAGCCATCAACCTAGTCAATATTATTCGGTAGCACCACGACATTTGATTTTCTTGTACTCTTCAGAGGATACAACAACAACAACATGGATCAAATGTATCGCACTAAAAAAATCTTCTAATAATACATAACTAGTTAATTCACTGTTAAATTTACTTTTAATTGCGATTATCTTATAAATAAATGAAGTTATAATCTCTTTACATGATTTTTAAATATGTATAATTCATTCGAAAGAACATATAATTTGTAGTGCCGGTTAATATGGGTGACGGGGTTAAAACGTGCGATGTCAAGTTGTTATAAATAAAAATTCTAATCGGATGATGGTGACGTTTTTTGAAAGAAAAAAATTTGCTTCAGTATGTATATTTTTAAATTTAAAATTTTGTTCTACCTAACATTTTATTTTGGTCATAAAATCATGCAAACTAGTTAAAACTAACCGCTAAAAAGACAAAAAAAAAAAATTCTATTCAGTAATTTAATATCAAATGAGAGGAGATTACTAGGAAACGTTAGTTAAAATAATGTGGCCAATAACATACCACGATAATAATTTCTGAGATTCGCGTTTACATGTCATTGATTGTGCAGTAATTGTTTTGATAACTAAACTCTATTATGGTTAGGAATGCTCTTCAAACCATCTATCTCTATCAAACCTATTATCTATCTCGATCTGATGATGAAACTGAAAACAAATTATCTCTAATGTCATTATCATTAGTCTAAATATGGAAGTGAAACCAGTGGATTTGAAAATGGTTATCAACATACAAGTCTCAATAAACAAATCGATGTATATATCGATATATATATATATATAAATTTACATATAAGAAGTAAGAAACAGAAATACAGTAACAGACATGCAGACTTTTTGAAGTATAAATTTTAAGTAAGTAAAACGATAAATATGGAATGTAATATGGTTCTAGTTTATAATATAAAAGTAATCATTTGATTAGTTTTATTAATATAAAAATAATCCTTTAATTGGTGGTAAAATATTTTTAATATCTACTAATCTATTGTAAACCATGACTGAATATAGTAAAACACTACAGTAACCTGCAGAAAGATTATTTTTAAAAGTTTTTGTCAGTTTTTAATTCATGTCTTTCAAATTGATTACTTGGCAAAAGCTGCAGTGGAGATGCTCAAAATACATCACATTGAAATCAGAATGGTTCTAGTTTTGTAAAGATGGCGTTTTTACAGCAATAGAATATTTTCTTTCATTTGATTTTCTTATTTTTATCAGAATTGATGACATAGTGGATGGTTATGATATAAATTAATCCTACTCCATTGTCCACATGATGGAAATGGTAAAAACAGGTATTTTTAATATCTACTAATCTATTCGATGCTCTAGAGCATTGTAGATGATAATATAAACTATTTTTTATATTTTTTACTTTCTATAGCCCTGTGTCAAGTTAACAGCATAATTTTCTAACCATCCACAGATTCACAGTTGTGATATATTTTAATTGAAAATAAAAGCATGTATTTTCTCAATTCAGGAAGTTTTAATTCATTTTTTTTCCTTAGAAAATTATTTTGATAGCATTTATCAGATATTACCTTTTTCATAAATAGATGATAGATTGTTCGAGAAAAAATTTAAATCATTGATTAGAACAAAAAAAAAAAAACCTTCTTTTTCAGAACACAGAATATCATTTTCATCTAAGAAAGTAAAAAGAATAAAATTATGCATCGTTACTTAATGTTTTTTTTTTATATATTGTCACTTTTTTTTGAAACAACTTTGTTTCAAAAATTTAATTATCAAAACATTGAAGAAATAAAAATACAAATTCAAAAAAGGGAAAAAAAATCCCTTGCTTGTCAGCCAAATATAATTATCTATGCTTTTAACAACAGCCACCATTTTTATCTTCTCCAGTGACAAGAAAACAAAAGGAAAAAAATGTTGTGGTAAACAAACCAAAACTGTGTCAAAAACATCGATTTTTTTTTTTTAGGCTACCGTATTATTTTTTCTCATCAATCCAGTTAGTCTATTTATTGTCAAACAAAAAAGGCTTCAATAACAGAATGTGCTGTTAAAGACGCATTTTTTTTATTACTGGATTATTAAAAAATTATTTTTTATTAAAACAAATACGCATTATCATTTTCTTTATCTCATTTCAATATTATTGAATTCCGCGAAAAGATATCGAGGAATATTTCTTTCCTTTTAACGAAAAGATAATTTACTTTCCTAACATATACCGAATTCTTTACACATATTTGAAAAAACATTAATAAGATTTATGGCAGTATTTAGAGATCGAACAGCAAAAAAATGTGTCGAGTGTTTAGATATTAATCTGCACAATGATGTAAATTAATATTCTGGACATAAGCAGTCTCGTCAATCAACTGACCTAAGAGGAAATGAGTATCATCATCACACTATCGCTCTGACGCTCTATATCACAGGTTTCTGGCTCGAGTCCCAGCGGTGCCATGGATGTTTGTAGTGGTTAGGAATCCACTTTAAACCACAGATACCAGTCTAATAGGATCGTACAGTGTTGCGGAGGGGGAGGGAGTTACTTTCGTCCATAGCCTATCTTCCAAGCTATACCTGTCCCCTGGGTGACTAAATGAGTAACAGCGGTGCGGCGCTTGCTTAAAGATTAACTGTCTCTGTATTGTCAGCTGCATTAGAACAACAACAACAGTATACAGCTTGAATATCAACAGTTTAAGATGTGTTTTGTCTGAATGCATGTATTTAGTATTCAATTTGGTGATCAACTAAAGCAGTGCCTTCTGAGAGGGCATTTTTAGGGGGAACTATCCAGGTAGCCTTACTTTTTAATTGACATTAAAAAGAACATACATGAATACATATATTTTTAGACATTCCTTTAAACTAATGAACTAAATGAATGTCTAAAAATATTATTCCATGAATACTTTTAGCCATTTGTTTACATATTTTATTAGTTAATATTTCACTGTTTCATTTTAATAAATATAGCATAATCTATTATTTTGAAATTTTTGCAAAAAACGCAAGAGAAAGGTGAAAGTCAACGAGTAACTCTTACGATTATATATATATAATCGATATATTCAAATTACAGCACAGAAAATGTTTAAAATGCTTATGCATTTCTCCACCACTATTATTTTCCATTCAAGAATATTTTCGTTCCATTCCTAAAGAGACATTGCTTCAATAGAAGATTAAATTACTTCTTTTCAGAGACCTGCATTCCATTGACAGTTGCAATTCCACAGGGATACGACTCATTAATTTCGTATTTGAAAAGAATATATTTTTCTTCTTAAAAAATCAGAGTATCTTTTATTCAAAGACATTTCAATTTCAAACTGAAACTATCAACTCTTTCTTTCTGGGTATTAAAATTCTGGTATGGATTTCAATTTTTATCTCGTGTTTCAATTATCTAGAGAAATAAAAAGAAATACAAATCATAATGGTAAATATCTAAAGAGCGGAATGTTTTATTTTGCATATTCTATAGCAGAACATTTGAGGGTAATTTTCAAAAAAAAAGTAAATTTATAAATTTACTTTGTTTATTTAAGTCTTTGTTTATTTAAAGATTAAATAAACAAGACTTTTTTCTTATTCTTTGTTTATTTAAAGATTAAAAAACTATAATTTTCTGTAAAAAAAAATTAAGAAAAAGTTAAGATTTTTAATTAAGATTTTTATTTAACAAACATTTTAATTAAATTTACTAGATTTGTTTCATTTAGAATATAAAATAGCTGAATTATTTGTATTTGTTTGAAATGGTATTTAAAAAAAATCTGAAATTTTCAGAAAATTCAAAAATTAAATGATGGAAATTTTAATTTGATAAACATGTTTATTTAAATGTCGGTGTTAAATAAAATAATTAAAATATTTTTCAAATATTAAAATTTCAACACCATATACTCAGTACATAAAAATTTCAATTGAATTGAATATATGGTTCAATTCATAAAATTTCAATGCCATATATTCAATGTATAAAAATTTCAACACACGTATCTAATAGATAAAAATTTGAACACCATATATTCAATGCATAAAAATTTCAACACTTATCCAATATATAAAAATTTCAATACCATATATTAAATACATAAAATTTCAACACCATATGCTCAATACATAAAAATTTCAATACAATATTAAATACCACCCTATATTCAATACATAAAAATTTCAACACGTATCAAATAAAAATTTAAACACCATATATTCAATACATAAAAAATTTCATTATCCAATATATAAAAATTTCAATACCATATATTAAATACATAAAAATTTCAACACCATATGCTCAATACATAAAAATTTCAACACCATATGCTCAATACATAAAAATTTCAATACCATATATTAAATAGAAATTTCGGCACCTTATATTTAATAATGAATTTCAACACCTATATTCAATACATAAAAAATTTCAACACGTATTTAATAGATAAAAATTTGAACACCATATATTCAATACATAAAAATTTGAACACCATATATTCAATACATAAAAATTTCAACACTTATCCAATATATAAAAATTTCAATATCATATATTAAATACATAAAAATTTCAACACCATATGCTCAATACATAAAAATTTCAATACCATATATTAAATAGAAAATTTCAACACCCTATATTTAATACATGAAAATTTCAACACCCTATATTCAATACATAAAAATTTCAACAACTTATACTCAATATATAGAAATTTCAAAACCATATAGTCAATATGTAGAAATTTCAACACCATATGTTCAATACATAAAAATTTCAATATCATATATTTTTTTACCATAAATACCAATAATTATATTAATTTTACTATGTATAATATGCTTAAAAATTTAAATTTCTCAATTTTGTAATTCAAAATAATTTCATTTAATTATTTTATTTTATTTTATTAATTTCATTTAGTATTTTTTAGTATTTCATTTAATTAGTAATTTTATTAAAGTTACAAATTACATTATTCTAGTTAAATTATTTGAAAAATATATTCTATGGTGAAATTTTAAAGTTTGAAAAATATTAAAACATCGACATTTAAATAAACTTGTTTTTCAAATTAAAATTTTCTTTTATTTAATTTTTATCACTGAAAATTTCAGATTTTTTAAACACCCTTTCAAACAAATACAAACAATTAAATTTTAAAATTTTATTTACGATTGTAGATTCCCTAACAAAACAAATTCAATGTTCTTTATAGCTTTCATTATGCCTCTTTATTCAGGATATCTTAGAAAAATTCCAGGGGAATCTGTGCCGCCTCATGAATATAAATGGCTCCACGAGCATAATTTATTATTATAAAAATGGAAATGTAATCTGACGCCAGAAGATTTATAACTTCCTCTTCTGCTTGGGCGTGAGCTTGTTTTAACGAGCAAGAAACGTGAATATCGAGAGAATACGTTTAGGTTTTGAATAAAAGAGTTGTGCGTTTTACAGTCCACTGGAGTACTAGTATGCGTGTTTTTAATTGGAGACCATGACATTTAACAGAAAGATGATCTTACTTCTGCAATGATTGTCAAAATAGTCATTTGTTTACATCATCTAATAATGGACATCATTTCAGGTACTTTAATATCATCACTCAGAATGATGTAAATTGCCCCTGAAGGACTTTCAAGTGCAGTAGTACCATATTTTTTTTATAGTATCTTAGATATGATTCTGGTATTTGTTTCAATCTAAGAAAGCGATCTGATGGTCAATTGGTTGGTACTCTAACCTTTGGTGCTTTAGGTTCGAATAGATGTTTGTTGATGTTTCGGAATCACGTTAAATTATAGATCCCCATCTAATTAGCCCAAAGTGTGCAAAAATTGATTTGTTAAGAACACGACAAACCAAATCAATAAATGTAATAAAATTAACAAATACTATTAGACCAACAGCGAATGACATTCATTTGTAGTGAGGTATCCACAATAAAAATTAGGAATGGTATATATATATCTTATATTATCTTCAAATAACCACCCACAAGAATTTGTGGGTGGTTATTTATTGAAAAACTCAATATCCACGCAACATGGTAAAGTAATCTCACTCCAGCTAAAACGCAATATACCCACGACGAAAATAAAACCTAATCCGTTAAACTCTTTTCTATAAAGAATTGTTCTCAAGCAGTTTAGAAAGTCTGGCTTTCTAAGAAGGATTACATACTGTGTTCCAGTAAAAAGTAATAGGAATATAAAAGGAAAAAACCTCCCAAATCCCAAAAGCCCATATAAAAAATTTCAGTGCTTACAGCTTATGGGCTGGAATCATATGGAGGCAAAAAAAAAAAAAAAAGCTCAAAAGAAACTTGACACTCGTTCAGGAACGGAGAAAAGTATCTGAGGGCGTATATTCTCAACTTTCCATTCAGAGTTATTTGAGCGTGGCGCTTGAGTTCAACAACTCAATACTTCAGGTCTCTAGTACAGTTGCTAAACTCCAGGTGCTTTATTTCCCCATAGTTTGAGTCAAACACTTTACGCTAGATTATTCGATAGAGTTGTTTCAAGGCGCAGTGCATTCAAAACATTAAAAAAACCAATCAATTTCACATATAAAAATATATATATCATCTAGAAGAAATAGATACCTTGAAGTTTTTGCATTTTCGATCATATTAAACTGAAATATGATCTGTGTGTGTCAACAGATCTTGTTTAAAATATTTTTATTTATTTTCTTCCAATACAGAGAAACAAAAACTTACAACCTTCAATAACGCAAGTCAATAATTTTGTATTTTTGTATTTTCTGCATGTTGAACTTAAAAATATTCATTTTTAAGTACTTAAAATGACCGCAAAACTTAAGTTTGGGTTCCATATTATGAACCAAATAACCATTAAAAAGACCAAAATAACTACTATTACATCCCACAGAACGCACTTTCTTCTTTCCAAATGGCGGCCTATTGGCCCTATTATTGGTTTGCACTGGCCTTTGGAACCACAGGCTTCAAGTTCAATTCTGACGGTGGCGGGAATGTTTGTAGTGCTCTAGAATGCACTTTAAGGTGTAAGGTCATGGTCTCATGCCAGACCAGAGCTCAACCAGACTTCTTCTCGCCACGCTATTCCGACTGTAAAAGGGGCAACTCAGCTCTAGGCGCAGTGATGTGGTGCAGTGTAGTAGCCCAAAAGCCGTAACCAAAACCAAATTTTTCAATCCATCTAGGTTTAAAACATTAAACAAATAATTTTTGATATTATCATGAGCATGAATCATGGGTAGTTATCAAATCATCAAATTTGTGGGTGGTTATTTATCTTGAAACACAATATCCCACAACTTGAGTAAAGCCATCCCCTCCAGTAAAAGCGCAATACACCCAGAAAAAAAAAATAGTCAAACCAAATTCATTAAAACTCTTTTTTTTATAAAGAATTGTTCACAAGCAGTTGGAAAAGTCTTCCTCATTAAGACTTATTATAGATATGCTTATATCTTGTCTATATCTTATCTATCTATCTATATCTATCTGCATATCTATATCTATATACATATCTATATCTATATACATATCTATATCTATATACATATATATATCTATTTACATCTATTATCTATCTATATCTTATGCCCATATATTATCTTAATTAGTTATAGCTATGCTAATATTATAATAGGCTAACATTATCCATCTAGGTTTAAAACACTAAAACTCAGTATTGAAATTTTCATAAACATGAATCAACAATTTTTTTTTTTTTCAAACATCCGAATATTGCAAAATTGATTTGAAAAATTAAAGATTAATTTCTTGTGGTAGGTTATTTATCCTGAAACTTACTATCCACGCAACCTGAGTAAAGTAATCCCTCCAGCTAAAACGCAATACACCCAGAAGAAAATAAAATCAAATCCGTTAAAAACTCTTTTCTATAAAGAATTGTTCTCAAGATGTTGGAAAGTCTAGCTGAGTAAGAAGGATTACATTCTATGTTCCAGTAAAAGTAATAGGAATATAAAGGAATAACCTCCCAAAATCCCAAAAAAGCCCGTAAATAGAATTTCAGGTGCTTACAGCTATGGGCTGGTATCATATGGAGGCAAAAAGGCGCAAATAAACTTGACACTCGTTCAGGAAAATAGAAAAGTATCTGAGGCGTAGATTCTCAATTTTTCCATTCAGAGTTATTTGAGCGTGGTGCTTGAATTCAACAATGCAATACTTAATTCTCTAGAGCAGGGGTCTCCAAACTTTTTCGGTCGCGGGCCAAAAATTGAAAAAAAAAAAAAGTTTGGCGGGCCAAGAAAAAAATTTTGCTAAAATTTTAAAAACAATATACAAGTATTACAATTTAAATATGTTAATGAGCAGAATGAAATCGAGATTTCATTTTTAAAAGTTCCTTATATGGAGGTTCGAAGTGAGAACCTCACTATAAGGAATCACAAATGCTCGTCTGTCAGTCTACTTCTGAAATAATTCTTTCCAAGATTCATAGTTGAAAACACTTGCTCACATATATCAGATGAAGCAAACACAGGACTGATTTTCTGGCAGTTTCGATAATGATTTCTAAAACTCTAACTTTGCCATATTTAGAAACAACTGCTTGAGCTGATTGTTAAACTCAATTAATTCAACTTGCAAATCCTTTCCGATTGAAAGCTGTCTGTGCTTGCCATTTCCGTCGATTTAGGTTTTGTAGAACAAAAATATAGAAAGTAAAAAGATCATCAGTCCTTTGAAAAAAAGGAAGAAAAAAGTAATATTTAATCAAAGTAGAAAAGGAGGTGGATATATAATGTATAAATATATATTTCTTTTTTAATTTGCCTCGGATCGGCAAATTAAAATTCTATCCGCGGGCCGGATAGAATCTTCCGGCGGGCCGGATTTGGTCCGTGGGCCATAGTTTGGAGACCCCTGCTCTAGAGCACAGTTGCTAAACTCCAGGTGTTTGATTTCCACACAGTTTGAGTCAAATGCTTTACGCTAGATTATCCGATAGAGTTGTTTCAAAGTGCAGTGCATTCAAAACATCAAAAACCAATCAATACGTCAGTTTAAAATGATGAAAATGCACAACTCTAAGACACGTCTTACCTATTTCTAATAGATTATATATATATATATATATATATATATATATATATATGTATCAACAGATCTTCTTTAAAATATTTCTATGGGTTTTTTTCCAATACAGAGAGCTAGGTTTACATTCTTTGAATAGCACACGTAAATAAAAACGATATTTTTAATTGAAAATATATATATTAATTCCATATGTGGCAAAAATTTAGTTTCTTAATGCAGGAAGTTTAATTGAAAAGGAAAAAAATATGTAAATACATTTTTCCTAATAAAATTCTTTTTGTTATATTTATCTCATAGAACTTTTTCTTATAGTTTTGCCTTTCTATAATATTTATCCTAATTAAAATATAGATGTATGATATTGTTCTAGAAAAAGTTAAAATCATTGATTAGACAAAAAAAAACAGCCCTTCTTTTTTAGAAAACAGAATATCTATGTTTTCATCTAACAGAGTAAAAGCATAAAATTGTGCATCGTTGCCAAATTTTTGTTTTATATTGTCACTATGTTTTGAACAACTTTCTTTTAAAATTTAGCTATAAAATCATTAAAGAAATAAAAAAATATGTTTAAAAGAGGAAAAAACCCTATGCCTATCAGCCAAATATTTTTTATTTGCTTTTAACAGAAGCCAATTATTTTTATCTTCTCTAATGACAGGAAAACAAAAGAAAAAATGTTGGGGTAAAACAAAACCCAAACTTCATCAAAAACATCGATTTTTATGATGCAGTATTATTTTTCCTCGCCAATCCAGATATCATATTTATTGCGGAAAAAAATGGCAAAGCATTTTTTTTATATATAACTGGGGTATATATTTGTACTTTTTGCATATTGAATTAAAATTTTTCATTTTTAATTCCATTAAAAGGACCATTAAATTAAAATTTTTTTTTTTTAATATTAATGAACTAAATAACCATTAAAATGATCATTAAATTTTAAGCGCCTAAAATGTTCTAAAATTTTTAAAAGAAATTCGTAAATTCATTCACAGCGTTATGTTATATTATAAAAATGCTTTATTTTGAAAAAACCCCCAAAAATTTATATTTTGTATGTGTTTAAGAAATCATTTATATTACAGTATCTTTTATGGAATCACGTCTATACTTGAATTAATTAATCACGTGGTTCAACTGGAAACACATCGTTTTCTCATTGGGAGTGCGTTTCGATTTCTTTCAATTAAGGTGTATATCATGTGGTTTGAGCAAATCATGTGGTATGTAAAACCTTTTTGACTTTCAATTGGAAAAACAAATTTTTCTCATTGGGATTAAGTTTTGATTTCTTTTAATTAAGCAAATTGGTATTGTATGTGTATATCAAGTGGTATGTGCAAATTATATGGTATGTAAAACCTTTTGGTTTTCAATTGGAAACACAGTTTTACTCATTGGGATTATGTTTTGATTTCTTTTAATTAAGAAAATTGGTATTGTATGAGTATATCAAATGGTATGTGCAAATTATGTGTTATGTAAAACCTTTTGGGAGGTTTCAATTGGAGACACACCTTTTTTTCTAATTGGGATTGTGTTTCGATTTCTTTAAATTAACTACGTCTTACTATTAATATATTTTTGAATTTTATTTTAAAAATAATAAAAGATAACATTTATAAAATTCATTCATTCATAACATTGGAATCAACAAATTCTTGTTGCAAATATTTTATTGCTGTCTTTTTCAATCCATCTATATTTTAAACACTGAAAAACAGTTTTGATATTTTCATAAACATAAATCAACAATTTTTGGAACATCTGAATATTACAAAACGTGATTTGAAAAACTAATACATCTAAGACAAATTTCATGTGGTGGTTATTTATCCTGAAACTTAAAATCCACGCAACCTGAGTAAAGTAATCTCCTCCAGCTAAAACGCAATACACCCAGAAGAAAATAGAACCAAATCCGTTAAAAATTCTTTTTTTTTTATAAAGAATTGTTCTCAAGCAGTTGGAAAGTCTAGCTTAGTAAGAAGGATTACTACATTCTGTGTTCCAGTAAAAGTAGAAAGAATATAAAAGGAAAAATCTCTCAAATACCAAAAGCCCGTCAAAATAGTTTCAAGTGCTTACAGCTATGGGCTGGTATCATATGGTGGCAAACAAAAAAGCTCAAAGAAACTTGACACTCATTCAGGAACAGAGAAAAAAAGTATCTGAGGCGTATATTCTCAACTTTTCCATTCAGAGTTATTTGAGCGTGGCCATTGAATTGAACAACGTAATACTTAGTTCTCCAGAGTACAGTTGCTAAACTCCAGGTGTTTTATTTCCACATAGTTTGAGTCAAATATTTTACGCTGTGTTATCCGATAAAGTTGTTTTAAGGAGTAGTGGATTCAAAACATCAAAAAACCAATCAATTTCACACATAAAAGTATATATATCATCTAGAAGAAATAGATATCTTGAAGTTTTGTATTTTCGATCATATTAAACTGCAATATATATATATATATATATATATAAACCTTCATGTTTGTTAAAATTGCAACACCATGAAGGACTTACGCGAGTGAGCTGAAATTTTCAGGAAATGCAAATTAGCGCATGATATGGAAACGATTAGAATTTCAAATCAGTAGCGCATGCGTATGCTGAGCAGCGCCCTCTGAACGGCGGATGGATCCGATTAAATAGACGGCTGTAACGAGGCGTGTATGGTTATCGGTGGTTATCTACTAGTGGTAAACATTAACTCAATCGTTAATTATGCCTCTTCGACGAAAGAGAGCGAGATTTGAACAACTTACAGAGTTTGAACGGAGGAAAATCATCGGCCTTCGTGAAGCTGGATTGTCTTATCGTGCAGTAGCCGCTCGTGAGCAGCGTAACAGCAGCACAGTGATGCGCCTTTGGAAGCAGTGGACGGACGAGTGACGGACAACTCGGAAATCCTTGAGTGGACCTCGAAATGTGACGTCAGCTCGCGATGATAGACACCTGGTGCTTCATCATGGCGCTGACGGACCGTCCTTCTCGTAAACCATCGGCTGATGCACAATGGAACACTCAGCATAGAGACTGACGTGCTGATTGGCAGCATGTCGTGTTTTCTGACGAATCCCGCTTTAATTTGTGGTACCATGATGGTCGCATTCATGTCAGACGCTATGCCGGTGAACGCCACCTTCCGGGGTGCATTATCGAATGCCACAGTGGACGAACACCCGGAGTTATGGTCTGGGGTGCCATAGCATATCATGGACGATCTCAATTGCTAAGAATTGTGGGCAATCTGAACAGCAACCGATACATCAGTGAAGTTCTACAGCCCCAAGCTGTTCCCTTCCTTCAAAGCTTGCCAGGCGCTGTATTTCAACAGGACAATGCCCGCCCTCATATCGCTAGGACTGTTCAATCCTTCTTTGCAACGCGGCAGGTACAGCTTCTTCCTTGGCCTGCGTATTCCCCGGATATGTCGCCGATTGAACATGTGTGGGATTTCGTTGGTCGGTGTCTCACTCGTGATCCTCGTCTTGTTGCTTCTGCAGACGAAATTTGGGTGCGCATACAAACAATATGGAATGCTCTTCCTCAGGCAGACATTCAAAATTTGTTTGACTCCATACGACGTCGTTTAGCAGCATTTATTGCGGCGCGTGGTGGATACACAAAATACTGATTCCGATCTCTTGTTATTGTTTGTTTGCTTTGGACATTTAATAATTTATTTGTACCCCTACCACTCAACTGTGTATTAAATTTCATTCAATTATGACGATTCCTTCATGGTGTTGCAATTTTCACAAACATGAGTTTATATATTTTAGTTTAATAATATATATGTTTGTGTGTCAATAGATCTTGTTTAGAATATTTCTATTTATTTTCTTCCAATACAGAGAGCAAAATTTACAACCTTCAATAACGCAAGTCAGTAATTTTGGATTTCTTTGTATTTTCTGCATGTTGAACCCTAAAATATTCATTTTAAGTACCATTAAAATGACCACTAAATTTTAAGTTTGGGATCATATTTATGAACCAAATAACCATTAAAAAGTCCACTAAATTTTAAGTTTAGGTTCATATTTATGAACCAAATAACCATTAAAAAGACCACTAAATTTTAAGTTTGGGTTCATATTTATGAACCAAATAACCATTAAAAAGACCACTAAATTTTAAGTTTGGGTTCATATTTATTTATGAACCAAATAACCCTTAAAATGACCAAAATAACTATTACATCACCACAGGAAGTACTTTCTCCTTTCCAAATAGTGGCTGATGGCCAACTCTGTGGCCTTTGGAACCTGGCCTTTAACATAGCTTTTAACTGGCCTTTAAATTGGCCTGAACCTCTTTTGGCTTTTGGAACCATAGGTTCAAATATTGACGGTGCCATGGATGTTTATTAGTGGTTCGAATTAGGGCCTTAATGGCCGAGGCTCTGGCTCTCGGAGCTACAGATTTCGGCTCAACTCCCAGCAAAACCAACATTCTTAGGATTTACACAATTTAAATCTTATGAAGGACGTTCCTGTTTACAGATTTAATATTGGTCACATCCTGAGTAGAAGAGGGTAGTCTCATCAAAATGAATTATTTCGGTTAACATGACTGACGATACGATCTCTTAAGGACGCACATGGATGGAAACTTATATTGTGCAATCAACCAGTTTTATGAACCAGTTTTTGTCTTAATAATTATACAAGTTTGAAAATGGCAATCATATATTAAAATTCAAAGGAATCAATACAAATAATTTCCCATTTAACCTTTACTTTACGATTTATTTTACCTAATTTACGTGTTCTTTTCAGTGATAACATATATATTTTCTTATATCTCAAAATTGTATGGTTAAATTAAAGAATTATAAATACAGATAGGCTAGAAGAAATACAAAATGCTTGTTAAAAATTAATTAAAATAATTGAAGAAGAAAAATCTCTAAAGGAATCTGCAGGAAATATCTTAAATAATGTAATGAATTCTACACTTTAAAAAAAAAATTTTTTAAAGTCAATTCCTACTTTTTTTTTTTTTTTTTTCACTATATTGCAGAAAATCCCTTATAAATAATTTTCATTCATTTTTTGTTAGAAAAAAATTCTCTCTGTCACACAATTTCCCTTTCTCTCTCTCACTAATTTATTCACAGGTTTCATTTTCTATTTTGTTTCCCTCCCTTGAACCCAAAATGAAAAAAAGAATCTGAAAATAGAAATTTTTTTCCAGCGATCTACACGCTTCGCCACTGACGGTATTTATTCCTAAATTTATATCCTGCTAAATATCTTATAGAAGAGAAATTTTTTTTCTCCCATAAAAAAAAATAAAATTAATTAATTAAATTTAATGAATGAAATAATATTTGAAAAACCGTATTAACATCCAGTGTCATCCACTACAAGTTCAAAAAAAATGTATTTGAACGTGAGTGGATGAATAAAAAGTATTTAATGAACGATTGAAAATTTGAATAAGATGTACAGAGGGAGAGTGTGAACTAATAGAAGGAATTGATAAAAAAAAAAGGTAAGACTGAATCCCCATGGTTAAACCTAATTTTATTAGCAAGCGCAAATAAAACATTTGCTCCATCCATTTACTTGACATAAATCTCGTGTATTATTCTACTAGGAGAGACAAATCCTTACAGAAAAGGCATTTTATTCCTGCAGTCATTAAAAGCAGATTTCAGGGGATCTTAGCACTAAGTTATTTTCTAGACAGCATCAGACGCTGGTTTTGTGCATTATGCTTAACATACAGGCATAAACAAGAACTTAAGAATAAAATTAACATAAAATATCAGCAATTTTTTATACATCTAAATATGTTTTTCATAATACGTGATTAGTATAAGAATAAAACGACGAAAAAAGTTATTTAATACTACACCTACTTGTCTTATTTTTTGATAAAATATTTTAATTACTTTTTATAGTTAGGAATTTAATACGAAAGATGTTAGCTTAGATTATAGGAAGGATTATACGATATATACGTATAATCCTTCCTATAATCGTAGGATTTATACGTATAGGAAGCATATCCTATACGTATAATACATGTAGGGAAGGATATTCTATACGTATAATACGTAAACAGACTCTCATCCGGAGAGAAAGCATATTTCACGCATCCTGCTCGTAGCAGAGAATCTTGTTTTCGGCTTAGGGGAATCCTTCCACGAATCTATAATTAGTTTACCAGTGCTCACACCAGTGCAGCATTTAATTTCTCAAGCATTGCATCTATTTTGAAAATATCTATACATGAATTCATCGATGATGTTAGTATATCAGAGTCGTGTAAATAAAGCTGTGAATTCTCGAACACGTGCATCAAATATTTCAACCTTTTTTTCACCCAATTACAATCAGGTTACCCAACCTGCACACTACTGTATAGTATACGATTCCAGCTGTTCAGAAACAAGAACTTTATTATTCAATAATTTGTATTTGTAAATGATAAATAATGACTCTGTTTATTGTAGTAACTATCTATATTTGTTGAACACTATTAATCACAAGTGAAAAGTTACTATTTTAAAAATAATACATTTATAATTCATAATTGAACGAATATTTTAGTTGCCCTTCTATTGTTTAATTAAGCCAATTTCATGAAAAAGACGCACAGTTCATTAATCAATCATGTATTCCTAAATAAATAAACTAATGCTTCAAACTGATTGCTTTTTGTTTTGTTTTTTTCATTTCTGCTGTATTAGAGCCAACTCTGCATTAGTCTTCTTGGTAAATAATAAATAGGCTTAAAACATTGATCTCCACCCAGACAATCCATCTTATGGTAAATGATTTTTTTGAAAGCAAGTAACAAAACTTGCACCAATATGATCCATTAAAAGTTCCTCGTGTTTCGCATAAAAATCTGTTACATTTTCCTGAAAGTTTCTTTCCGGTGATGTTCAGGAAGTAAATGAAGTTAAAAGGATGCCATGGATTTTTGTACAGGTTCGAATCCACTTTAGGGCTGAAGGCTCATATGAGGCTCATATGACTGAAGGCTCATATGAGGCTCATATGACTGAAGGCTCATATGAGGCTCATATGACTGAAGGCTCATATGAGGCTCATATGACTGCAAGAGCGCCACGGAGGGAAGTCAGACTTCTACCTGCGGGTGCTCCATCACAACAGAAGCTACCACCCTTTACCTTCAGCCATAAGTTCACGCAGGTTCGTGGGCTTGGTCTAGATGTCTACCAAGTAGGATAAGAAACACCATAACAACAATTTGTATGTGTAAAGGATAAATTATAGATTTATTGTAATTGCTATTTACATTTATTGAACACTATCAATCAAAAGTGAAAAGTTACTTTTTTCTAAATATATTTACAATTCATAATTTACCAAATAGTTCTTTTATGTTATAATTAAGATATTTTATGAAAGACACACAGTTCATTAATCAACCACATGTTCTGGATAAAGAAAGTAAAATTTCAAAATTGATTATTTGTTTCATTTTCGCCATATTACAGCCAACTCTGCATTAGTCTTCTTAGTAAATAATAAATAGGCTCAAAACATTAGATCTCCACCCAGACAATCCATCTTATGGTAAATTATTTTTTATGAAGGCAAGTAACAAAACACATGCATCAACATGATCCATTAAAAGTTTCTCGTGTTTCGCATTAAAATCCTGTTACATTTTCCTGAAAGTTTCTTTCCGGGGATATTTAGAAAGTAAATGAAGTTAAAAGGATCTATTCCCTTCTGGTCTATTTATACACTTCCATACGGTCTTTTTCTCTGTGAAATATTTTCTATTTTGTTCGATGTTTCATCACTGGGTATTCCTGCGAGAGTAAAGGAATATCCTGCAACATTAAGATTAATGGCGTAGTCTTTCAGATATGGGGTTCGAAGCATTCTCTAAATCTCACTCTGTTCGCATCTATTCCTTATGGGATTCCAGAACTGAAATTTCGATCTACAAGTACATATAAATATAACAGGTGTACTGAATAGTTCGTAGGCTGACACATAGATGGCGCTACTAGCATTAAATCCATATGATTTTTAGTTAGCCCTAACCTTCAAAAGACCCGTGTATAGATTTGACAGCTGTTGCACTATTAGTATGTGAGTTATAGCATTTTCAGTGAAGCAACTTTTGTTAGTTTGAAAAAATGTATAAAAGGAATTTCGTGTGTTAATACAGCATTGCTTTTTGGCAAAAAAAAAAAACTATTGAAGCCAAGGCTTTGGTTTGATAAACATTACTCGGACTTTGCACCAGGAAAATCAACCGTAGAGAAGTGGTTTGCTAAATTTTAAGGAGGCGAAATGAGCTCCGAGGACGATGCACGCAGTGGACGCCCCAAAGAGGCTGTTACCGACGAAAACATCAAAAAGTCCACAAAATAATTTCTGATAACCGAAAAGTGAAGTTGATTGAGATAGGTGAGACCCTAAAGATATCAAAGGAACGTGTTGGACATATCATGAATGAATATTTGGATATGCGAAAGCTCTGTTCAAATGGTGCTGCGCGAGCTCACAATCGACCAAAACGAATTGATGATTCTCAGCAGTGTTTGAGCTGTTCAATCGTAATAAACTAGAATTTTTGCGCCGATATGTGACATGGCTCCATCATTTCACATCGGAGTCCAATCGACAGTCAGCCGAGTGGACTGCACATGATGAACACTAAAAATGCTATAACTTCACTAAAAATGCTATAACTCACATACTAATAGTGAAACAGCTGTCAAATTTTATACACGTGTCTTTTGAAGGTTACGGCTAAATAAAAATCATATATAGATTTAATACTAGTAGCGCCATCTATGTGTCAGTCTATGAACTTTTCAGCCCCCTGTTTTATAGCCTACGGATACCAACATATAAACATAAATAAAAAATGGATTTAAAGCTATTTTAAAATTGGTTTTTAAATTACTATAAATTGATAAAGTGCATATAAGGCATCGAATGTTTTTAATAATAATATAAAGAGACTTAATCTATTTTATAACTCTAGAATGCCAGGTACTTTGGCCTAAGCCATTCTACGCTAGAACGATGGATATGTAACAAATTCAGCATTACCCAGGGTGCACCAAAGGGAGCTAAATCGAAAATTATTAAGCTTCATCGAAATTTTGACATCGTATTTGAACTAAAAACTTTCAGGAATGTAATCTTCAGATGACATTCCTCTTAACTCTCTTAGATAAACTGAGTCTCCTTAGATGACCCTACTCTTTTGAATTAAGTGGATAAAAAATTTCCATCTTATAGTTTTTTTTAATATTCGTACCAACACAAGTATCTATCAAAATCATATCATCCATGGCATCGCCGAGACTCGAAGCTGAAACTCACAGCACCTAGAGTTCTAGTCAAGGCCATCAAACTACAAAAAACAAGTAGCAAAATATGCATGCAAACCATGCAAACTACAAAAACATAATCACTACAAATAAATAAAAATACGTATCAAACTTCAAATTCAAAAGCAGTGCCAACAACTTTAAAGAATCACAACTATCACAAAAACTCCAGAATTATTTTTTGATCTAAGAAGTGTATTTGATATTCATATTGTTTCCAGTTTTCATTTTAGTCCAAAATAAAAATTCTTCAGACATTTCATGATTTTTAATTTTTAATACAAGGTTATTAACTAAATACGTAAATCATTCAGCATTTAGAACCATGGCAAATTTTACTATCGTATGCATTAAAAAAAATTTTCAATAATTTTCACATGAGTTATTGTTAATCTTTTCTTATTGTTAATCTCTTGAACTTCACGTTAATTATATCTAAAAATGATCTAGCACACTCTCTCCCGATTCATTTACTTCCCACTTAAGTTCTCTTGAAAAAGATTCTCCAAATTAATTAAAAGATTCTCAATATAATTAAAAGATTTTCGATATAATTAAAAGTCGAGGCCGTTATCCATTGAAGTGAAAAGTGGTCGAGATTTCTCTTGATTGTGAAAGAGCGGAAGAAAGAAGAAAGGGTGAATCTGTAGGAAAAATCGCTTCGGAAAATCTTTACAGATTAGAGAAAGAATGCCGATAGAATTCAAGAAGCGTAAGGTTCTTTAATTGATTAAGATTCTGCGATGGCTTAAGTCTATTAGATCGAAAGAGTAGTTTTCACACAATGCTGCTCTTATGGATATAATCCAGATTAACTTTTCGTTAATTTTAGTAAAACCTGTAAAAGTATTGATAATTTGAAAATTTCGCTTTAATTTACATTGAGGAATTTACCATTTAACGGTAGTTCGATCCGTAAAAATTTGACTGAAATTTAAAAAAAAAAAAATTCAGGACAAGATCTTTTTAGTTTCAATAATTAATCTTTGTTGTATAAACTATTTCTGAAGTAATTTTTGGATACTGTTGTTATTTTAATGCAGGTGGCAATACAGAGACAGTTAATATTTATGCCATAAGCAAGGGCTGCACAGCTGTTAGTCATTTAGCACTACCCAGGAGCCCGTGTAGCTTGAAGATTGGCTACTAGTAATAGTAACTACTAGTAGGCATAATATTCAAATAAAATTCCTTATTGACAGTTTGGCCCAGAGGAAGGAATTCATAATGCACCACATCACAGTGATCGAAGAAAACAGTCAACATGACCTTAATTTTTGAGCGATTATGGCGCGCTCTTTTCGGCCTTGCTTCACCTTTGTCACGATATTCTCTCGATTGATCGGTTGTTTCCGGTCGCAAGCATAAATCCAAGTCTCATCTCCAGTTATGATGTATTTCAACCTGTCCTGATAGTCAGAAAGCATTGTTTCACAAACTTCAACGTGACGATGTTTTTCCAAAAAATTCAGTGTTTTTGGTACCAATCGAGATTTGACGCGTTTGATGCCCAAAATGGAACTGACCGATCCTTTTGAAATTCCAACATCATCAGAAAAGTCTCTAATTGTAAATCGACGGTTTGCAAGCACCAAATTTTTAATTTTTTGACGCGCATCGTCGGTTGAGGCTCAGGGTCGACCAGAGGGCTTTTCGTCTTCAACGCTTTCTCTGCCTTCTTGAATTGTTTATACCACTTGTGAACATTTCTTTTCCGATATAGGAATGCTCACCGAATGCCTTCTGAAACATTCTATACGTTTCCGCAAACAAAATTGAATGCAAGTTCTTTGCTCAACTAATTCAGATATTTCAAAAAATTGCCGAAATCACTGTTAGCGCCTCACCGAAAAAGCCAACGCGTAACTCAAACATTAATGAATATTTGAGGTCAAATTTCACACAGATGTTAAGGCAGGGCGAGCAACCTAAAAAAAGAAAATTGAAATTGAAATTCCAAGCCTGGTAAATTTAAATTTAAAATTACCGTTTTACTTTTTGGGCACAGTAGTAATTTTTGGATATTAAAGCAAAAACATATGAATAAATAGTACACATTATTAATTATAATTTATATAATAATAAATGAAGATAGAATTTGATGGAATTCAAGAGCTAGTGGTTCTTTAATTTATTGAGATTCTGCGATGGTTTAAGTGTATCAGATCAAAAGAGAGAAGTACAATACAATACAGTTCAGGATGCAGATAATCAGGATTTTGTTTTCGTTAATTTTAACATACCGTGAAAGTATTCATAATTTGAAAATTTTGCTTTAATTTATATCGAGTTCTTCTTTTTAAGCGCATAGTTTGAATAGTTGAAAATTACTGAAATTCTTACT
The DNA here is from genome assembly GCA_021605095.1 of Caerostris extrusa. Taxonomy (NCBI): domain Eukaryota; kingdom Metazoa; phylum Arthropoda; class Arachnida; order Araneae; family Araneidae; genus Caerostris; species Caerostris extrusa. The sequence continues at coordinate 4,652 of BPLR01005786.1, read as the reverse complement.
AAAATTAAAAAAAAAAAAAAAAATTCAGAATAGGATCTTTTAATTTCCTTCAATTTTTGTTGTATAAACGTTTCCTGAAGTAATTTTTGGGGATATTAAAGCAAAACATTTCAATAAATAATACTGTAAATATGCTTCCTCCTACGCACTGCAAGAACGCCCCCGGCGTTGAGGAGAAATAGTTGGTAGACCTTGAGACTCCTGACCCGAGAGGAAGTAATAGCGCAACCGACGCTTCCGCTGAGAATCATTTAGCACAGCGCAATCACGCGCTTCTGTTGAGAAATGTTTAGTTTGTAATTTCTCATCTAGAGAAACATTACTATTTGTTCCGCGCATCCAGCTCAAAAATAAATATAGGGTTTTAGGATTAGAAATGGAATCTTTTTTTTGCTCTATAATTATCTGTCTTTAAATGTGTTAAATATTGTCTCCTAGTTAATTGTTAATGTGGTATTTCTGCGTGTATCAATAAATCTGGAAGTTCTCAAACCTGTGCCCCAAGTCTCAACCCAACCATCTACCCAGTTACAATCCAGCTGCGCAATCGACAATACTACAATAATTCTTTTTAATTATTATAATCATTTGTCATTTGTCATATGGCAAGACGTTATTTTTTCAAATGAATACAGGTTCTGTTTGCAGCATCAAGATCGCACATCGCAAGATCAACACATTTGGCAGCGTACATTCGTCATCGTCATACCGGACCATCACCTGGCTTGATGGTAAAAAGGGTGCTGTGATACATATCTCAGTCACCTATTATCATTCGCATTGACGGCAGTTTGAACAGTGCACGCTTAAGCATTTATGGTGTGACATGTGGCTCTACCTCTTTATTCGAGACCTGCGAAACCCTACGTTTCAGCAGGATAATGCACGACCGCATGTTGTCAGTATTGTAAGGACCTTCTTGATACGGAAAATGTTCAGCTGATGCCCTGACCTGCACGTTCACCAGATCTCTCGGCAATAGAAAACGCCTGGTCCATGGTTGCTCGTCAGCGGACTGCCAGTCACTATGGTTGATGATCTGTGGCATCGTGTTGAAGCTGCATGGGGCATTTGTACCTGTACATGCCTTCCAATCTCTATTCGACTCAATGTGGCGTGTAAGTGCTGTTATTACTGACAGAGGTGGATGTTCTGGGGTACTGATTTCTCAGGATCTATGCAACCAAATTTTCTTGAAAAATTTTACCACTTGTTATTTCCAGTATAATATATTTGTCCGGGCTTCAAACAGCATCTGGTTTTTGTTATCTGCATTTCTTCCTAGTGTGTAGTAATTTTGCACGACCATTAGTGTACAATTTTCATACAACTTTTATATATTTCCTTTTTGGTTTTGATATGCAACTTTTATATAAATTTCAATTTCTAATTATTTTTTATTTCTATGAAAAAGAAAAAATAATTACAAGTATTTTGTGAAATATCATGGACGCTCATAAACTTTAGACAATATTTCTTTTTAAGATTTTTTCACCATCTTTTCTGAAATTGTTTTGAAGCAAAATATTTTAAGTTTAATCAAAAACCATTTATTTTTGCTTTCATCGATAGTTCACACTCATGTCCATAAATTAAGGATAATGAAGTTCAGGCAAAAGAAAGACACAGAAGCAAACAAATTTGACTTATTTGTATAGTGTATTTATTAAACAAAGGTAAAGAGCAAAAGATGCTATATGTTTGACATAATTAATAAAATTGCGATTTTTACTCCCTGAGCAAATTTCAAAAGAACCTATTTACAAAAACAGTATAACATGGTTAGTATGATGGTTAATATGGAGTATGTCTCCCGGACGATGCAATACAGGCCTTACAACGCCTAGGCATGCTGAGTATCAAATTATCAATCTGATCTTGGGGAATATTACACCACTCATCAAGCAATGCCCTCCGAAGTTCCGGTTGACAGGTGGGAGGGGTTGACGGGCTGCACTTCGTCGGCCAAGCATATCCCACACATGCTCTATTGGATTCAAGTCCGGTGAGTATGCTGGCCAATCCATACCGGTGATATCCTCCAATTGAAGGCATTCGTCTACAATGTTTGCACAGTGAGACGGGCGTTGTCATCCATAAAACAGAAATTCAGCACCCATGGCGCCCCGAAACAAACGTACATGTTGTTCCAGAATGACATCCCGATAGATGTGGCCTGTCATCGTTACACTCTGAACATACAGGTCAGTTCTGGAACCAAAAATAATTCCTCCCCAAACAGAGATATCCTGCACCACCGTAATGGTGACGTTCAATGGTGTTCTCTTGGTGATAACGGTACCTGGCGCTCTCCATATGAAAGTCCGGCGAGAATCAGACTGCAAACTAAACCTGGACTCGTCGGAAAACATCACACAAGACCACTGTTGCGGTGTCCACAATGCATGCTCTCTACTCCAGGTTAATCGCAGGCGACAGTGAGTTGCGGTAAAGTGGACATATCTGACAGGCCTACGAGCATATAGACCAATGTGCCTAAGCGTCTGTACACGGTCTGCCTTGAAACTGTCGTACCGGTAGCTGAAGAGAGCTGACGAGACAGGTCTGATGCTGTGCTCCGTCTGTTTCTTTGGCAGTAACTGCTAAATACCGGTCCTCATTCGGCGTTGTAACTCGGGGGCGACCTGTGCTGCAACATCTACTCACATTACCATCATCTTGGAATCGTTGCCAAAGCCTGGAGATGACACTCTGGGCGATTCCAAGTTCCTCGGATACTTCCAGCTGGGTACGATCCACATTCCAGTCGTCCGATAATTCTACCACGTAAAAATCATCCAAATGCTTCCTTTGTGCCATAACTATGCGGTTATTGCACTGAAAGGCTTTTAAAAGCGCTTGTGAACAATTTTTTACTTCTTTGCCACCGTTCCTTATATACCCCTCTTACTACACTCTCGTCATTGTGACATTACTATCCGAGCCATCCGGTGGTTTCCTGTAATTTGCGTATTCTTCTTGAAGATGTGTTTGATAAGTCTACAGGTGAAAATTTTTTGTTTTTTTAGAGTTCAATTTCTGTGAGATTCTGAATTATCCTTAGACATTCATGGACATGAGTGTATATATATATATATATATGGAAAAGCAAAATGGTGGTTTTGATTAGGCTTTATATATGGCCTTATTTCTTAAATTATAATCACTGTTGCAAAAACTTCTCCAAACCTGCACGCGCCAATCTTTCTTTTATTGCGGTTCATGAATTTGGTCTACTGGAATAGCCCTTATAACTACAATCGTTACGCTTGCTCAATCTTAGATGCCTTGTTTCTCTTATTGGTCGTAATTAAATTAATCTTATTTTTAAAGATGCTCAGTAATACATCAAAAGCAGAAAATTTTTATAAATATATTAAAAAGTATTTTAGTGATAAAAGAAGATATAATTAAAGAAAACACACCTTTCATTAAATAATATATATTATTTTTAAATATATTATTTCAAATATTTTTTTATTTTTTATTACTAATAATTTTAATTACCTCAAGAGCCGAAACATTATGACCACCCCTACATTTTGCAATGAACTCGCCTGGATGACGTGGAAGCCACGTGATCAGGTGGAAGTGGTATTTAACTGGTATTAAGTGGTGGTATTAATCCATGCCAAGGCGGTATGAAACTTGTGTTGCAGCATAAAGCCAAAGGGTGGTGACAACTCATTATTGGGACAGATCATAATGTTTTGGCTCTTGTGTATATATGTTATGTCATAAAAGGCAAGGCTTTATAAATTTGAAATATAACTCAGTGATGTTAAACATCTCTTTAAAAAATACGACATTTATAGTTTAAATAATACATATGATATTTCTGATTTTTATATAAATAATTTATAATGTTTAACATAAACCATTTCAAAATTCGTCCTATTAAGTTTGCTTACGAGAATAATATTTTATTCTGGAAAAAAAAAAGTATTAAATATTTGTAAAAAAAAAAAAAAAAAACTTTTATTTATGTGTATAAGTTATTTTAAACATTTTTTAGTTTTATTCCTCATACCTTTTTTTTGCCGGTGGAATTTCTTTTTACTGCCATTCGCCATCCCTATGGACAAATATTGCATAAGAGTATCCTTGCAAGAACCTGATAAAGTTAAAAAGTTATCCCAGCCTGCTACTCAGTTTAATCTTATTTATTGAAACATGTTTTGTTTTACGATCGAGAAGTCAATTTCAAGCCTTACAGAACATTGTTTACAAGACTATGGGAGCTTCGTGAAGCTATGAAAAATTATTTGACATCACGTTCTCGTTTTTGTTAGCGAAAGTTTACAGGAATTTTTGTATGGTGTTTCACTTTCAACAAGAACATGAGGAAATATTTTTATTCTACTTATTCAAAACACATACCAAAGAAAACCCATCAACTTCTGTAGTAATTTAAATATTGAGAGAGATTTATACTCTTACTTTTACTAGTATTTTTGTTTTTTTGTTTTCTAGGATGCGTTTGAAGTTCAGTTTGTTTACTTTTTATAATCCAATCGTGAAAATCATGTCTCAAAAGTTTTGTTTAGAGATACTAACTTCCTAAACACTGAATTAATTATAAATGCGTCAGGTGAACAATTTACCATTTTATGTATTCCACACATTTCTTTTTATTGTTTTATCTGTTTGAA